>JAUESR010000064.1:282500-444163 GCA_030914345.1 Drosophila koepferae
AGATCTTTAAGACTGCAATGGATTCCTGTCGTTATTTTTGGTTGTAAAAATTCTTTAAGTATTTGGATTAAGTTATCTACTGTATCGTATTCTATGATATGTCTTATTTTATTGAAAGGTTCGTATTTTTCGTGAATGGTAAATTTATTTTTTGAAATAAGTAGTTGCTGTTTAAACTGATTCAGTGGTTTTTTTGTTTCTTCAAATATGTATTCATAGCTGCTCTCAGCTGAATGTATAGTTTCGATATCGGATAAGGATTCATTGTCGGATGAGGATTCACTATCGGACATTGGATTACTTTCAATAGTAATGTTGTTTATTTCTATTCTGGATAAAGCGTCAGCAACAACGTTGGTTGACCCTGGTTTATAAAATATGGTAGGTGAAAATTCCTTAATAAAGGCATGCCATCTTTTCATTTTTGAATTAGGGTTTCGTCCAGAAACCGCGAAAGAAAGTGGTTGATGGTCTGTTTGGATTTCTAAATTTGTAATACCATATAAGTAATTACGAAGACTTTTTAATGCCCAGACTATGGCATATAATTCTCTTTCGTTTGTTGCATAATTTCTTTCTGTTTTATTTAATGTTTTTGAAATGCATGTGATTGGTTTGTTTTCTTGCGAAAGGACAGCGCCTATAGCGATGTCAGAAGCGTCTGTAGTAAGAACAAACTTTTTGGAATAGTCTGGTTGAGTTAGTTCAGCCCTTGCAACTAAGTGTGATTTTAAATTTTCGAATGTTGAATGAGCTTCATTATCTAGGGATATTTTTGTTTTTTTCGACATGTGTTTTGAAATCATACCATTGTGTCCTTGTAATAGTTTTGTGAGGGGCTTTGCTATATTTGCGTAATTTTGTACGAATTTCCTGTAATAGTTAGTTAAGCCTAGAAAACCTCGTAATTCTCTCAAGTTAGTCGGAGGAGGATATTTTATAATAGCTTCTATTTTTTTCGGGTCGGTTGTAATAATATTGTGAGACACTACATATCCTAGGAATTCGATTTCCTTTTTAAAGAATTTTGATTTTTCTAAAGATATCTTCATATTTGCTTTAAATAATATTTCAATAATTTCTTGTAGGTCGTTGAAGTGTTGCTCGATATTTTCTGAGAAAACTATTATATCGTCTATATAGATGTGTCAAGTTTTACCGATTTTATCGCGTAATATATTGTCCATGGCTCTTTGAAATATGCTAGGCGCGTTCGCAAGTCCGAATGGCAAGCGAAGAAATTCATATTTTCCATTATTGATGGAAAAAGCGGTTTTCTCGATATCTGCGTTTTTCATTAAAATTTGGTGAAAACCAGATTCTAAATCAATAGTTGAAAAGAATTTGGCTTTACCTAGATTAGATAATATTACCGATGGATCTGGCATCGGATATCTATCAGGAATTGTATTATTATTTAGTTTTTGGTAATCAATAACTAATCTGTGCTTTTGTGTTCCATCTTCATTAAAGCCCTTTTTTCCTGCAACCCATACTGGAGAGTTATAAGGACTTTGCTTGGCCTTATTATGTTTTCGTTTAACATCCTATTTATTTCCTTATTAACAAAATTATTAACTGAATGTGGATAAGGATATTGTTTACTGTAATTTGGATTATCGTTTATCGTTCTGATTTCACCTCTAATATCTGTTCTAAATGGAAGAGATATCTGTATTTGAGAGTGTTTGATTTTTATTTCTTGAATGAATTGTTTTTCAAGGTTTGTGAGATTGACCATTTCATCAATGGAATGATTAATTATACTTTGTTCCCGAAGGGGAAAAAGTATATTGGTTTTGTGCAATGTCCGTCTTGCTGTCCGTCCGTCTGTCCGTCTGTCCGTCCGTCCGTCTGTCCGTCTGTCCGTATGAACGCAATATTTTTCGGCGCTATTAGAGCTAGACTCTTGAAATTTTAAACATATACTCATATATGCTCCCGAATTATAAAGTGTAAAAATTTTCCCGATCCGCCCACTAGGGGCGTGGCAAATCGGAAAACTCTTCCGCCCATAGTTAAGTTATCATACTAGATGATGAGCTAGAGAGTTGCATTTTGAAATGTATACTCGGGGTGACAACCCAAGTTCAAAAAGCTATGGCGGATATATCTACGCCCATTGGGGGCGTGGCAAATCGGGAAATACGTATCTTCTACACCGTTAAAGCTAGAACGCTGAAATTTTGCATGTGAGTTAATGTTATGATTCTAAGAAGATCGATCAAAAAGTTATATGTCTACGCCCATTGGGGGCGTGGCAAATCGGACCTGAATATATAGTGGTTTTTCAAATTGTGCTATATTTTGAACACTATTGACACTAAAGACTTGAAATTTTGACACCCAAGACTAATAAGCTATGGTAGATATATCTACGCCCACAGGGGGCGTGGCAAACCGCAAAAGTTTATATCTCCTACAGTTTTAGAGCTAGAAGCTTGAAAATTGGATGGTTGAGTTACTAATGTTCTCCTCTATCGATGCCCCAAAAATAATTTTTCAGCCTCTTTGGGGGCGTGGCATATCGAAAAATACCCTGTAATTTTCGCATTTTTGGAATGTAAGCAACCAAATTTTGCAGTCATGTTAGCCTCGGCCTTTTCTAAGAACTGGCAAAAAATTATGCGTCTACGCCCACTGGGGGCGTGGCAAATCGGCAAAGAAGTTTGTTGTGGCGAACTGCATAATTCATGCATATAATAGCTTAGTAGCAATTGCTAAGATGGCAAAAGCATTTTAACATAAATATAATAATATTAATAAATTTAAAAAAATAAAATTGATAAGTTTTTGATTAATAAATAAAAAGTTTCCAGCGGGATTCGAACCTAGGTCTTTTGAAAACAACATGTAATCGTTAGCTAAACCTAAATCAATTCACAGCTGATCAGCTGACCAGCTGATCAGCAGCTTGTGACGAAACAAAACAATACAATCGCAATTCTTGCAATATGTATACACTTTTGGATGTGTATACACTTACAAACATCTGTGTACACATAAATACATACATACATATGTATATGCATGCATAGAAAAACTGCTTGCCACACAGCGTGGCAAATCGGAAAAATTGTTTTAGTTTTTGCTTAAATGCAAAATTTATATGTGTATGTTTATAAATTATCACCAATTGGCAGCAAGCATTTTATAATAAATATACAAATATAAAAAAATTAAAAATAAATAATTTTTGAAAAAAGTTTTCTGCGGGATTCGAACCCACGCACCCAAGTATAGCTTGTATAGTGCTTACCACCAGCGCCACTGCCCTGACCTGCACTTCGTTAACTAAAACCAAATAAGACATTGCAATGCATTGCTAGAGCGCCTTGTGACAAAACTAAAGTAACGATCGAAAAATTCCCAATTCAGTCACAATTCTTAGAATATTCTGGCATTCAAACTTTTGTATAGTGTGTACATGTGTAAATCTGTATGTATGTATGTACATATGTATGTATAGGAAAAACGTTTGTTGCTTGCCATGTACGTTTTCTAATTGCCGAAATATTTCGTTAATTAAATGTTTATTTAATAAATAAGATGCACCTATGGGAACAAAGTATATCGCAGTTAGTGGCGCCTAACTGCAACGTTCTTACTTGTTTTTAAATAATTTAGTTCGCATATTGAAGTGCTTGTAGAGGATACTGACAATTTTCGTTGTCTGCTCTTTTTAGCTTTCATCTTTTTTATGAGGCAATACATCCTTGCACCTGGAGCTCGCATTAATGAATTTAGGACAAACTTAGAGAGCAGAATTAATATAAACACTCAAATAAATAGCGCGGTTGACGTAGAAGATTCTATTGCAATGTTTATGCGTAACATATCTTTGGCTGCATCATACGCGACCCCAGAATATGTACGTCATACAAGACAGCACTCCCAGGATATGCTGCCCCAAAATGCTGCTGCATTACTGCGAATGAAGAGAAGGCTGAGGAAAGAGTATGTGAGAACGGGAGATATACGCGTCCACCAGATTTATAAAAGAATCTCCAATCGAGTACAAAAAGTCCTCGCTACAATCAAGCAACGCAGTATTGATCAAATGTTGGAGAATGCTGGCCCGGATGCGTCTTCTAACTACTCCCTTTGAAAGCTCACAAGTCGTTTTAAAAAAATTGCAGCTCCAAAAGTACCGATCAAAGATACGGCAGGTAGATGGTGCTATTCCAGCCAGCAAAAAGCTAATACATTTGCAGACAGTCTACAACAGCGTTTCATGCCGTTCAACTACACTGACGATGATACGCGAAGAACTGTTGAACTGCAGCTGGATACGCCGTTCCAGATGACTCTGCCTGTACGGCCTGTCACACTGGAAGAGGCAACAATTAATATTAAAAAGCTCTCCTGTTTATAGTGCTGATTCTAAACAGTATGCTCAGGCTGGGACACTTCCCAAGCATCTGGAAGACAGCGCAGATAAAAATGATCCCAAAACCTGGAAAAAGTTTTAGTGAAGTGGATGGGTATAGGCCAATAAGTCTTCTTCCTGCCTTAGGAAAGATGGCCGAAAGAGTAATACTTGACCGGATTCTGCAACTTGAAGCAGTCAAACAAAGAATCCCAAACTGGCAATTTGGATTCAGGAGAGGTCATGGTACTCCGGAGCAGCTACACCGTGTGGTCAATTTTATCCTGGATGCTTTTGAACACAAGAAGTATGCCGTTGCTGTTTTTATGGACATAAAGCAAGCGTTTGATAGAGTCTGGCATGACGGATTATTATTCAAACTTAGAAGCGTTCTCACTCCACAATTGTACCAGATTGTCAGCAGCTTTCTGCGAGATAGAAGCTTTAGGGTCGACGTTGATGGTACAAAATCGTCAAAAAGACCAATATGTGCAGGTGTGCCTCAAGGTAGCGTTCTCGGCCCTACCTTGTATACCTTGTTCACAGCCGATATGCCCTCACATAACGACATCACAGGAGCAAACCGAAACAATGGACTCATAGCCACGTATGCCGACGATACAGCCGTACTGACAAGTAGTACCTGCATCAATAAAGCTACAGAGTCATTGCAGCAGTTTGTGAGCAGCTTTGAAGACTGGGCCCGCAAATGGAACATAGGAATTAACGCGAGCAAATGCGCAAACGTTACGTTTACCACAAGACATTTAAACTGTGGCCGCATTAGCATGCAGGGTTCAACACTACCGCACAAAAGAAGCCACAAATATCTGGGCGTAGTGTTAGACAGAAGGCTGACATTTAAAATGCACACCACGATGGTCAAAAAGACTGTAATGACCAAAAGCGCAAAGATGTCATGGCTTCTTATGCCGGCCAATAAATTGTCACTGTATAGTAAAGTGACAATTTATAAAGCAATACTAAGCCCCATATGGAGATATGCGCTTCAAGTCTATGGAATTGCGGCAAAATCAAACTTAAACAAAATAAGAGTTGCACAAGCGAAAATCCTCCGGCAAATTAGCAATGCTCCCTGGTACATGCGTACCAGAAGATCTCAAGGTCCCCAAAGTTGGAGACGTAATGAAAAAGGTAGCTGCTAGATACCTTGCAAGACTCGAAGGCCACCCAAACCCTTTGGCGAGAAGACTTAACAAGGAAGCCAGAATAAGAAGATTAAAGAAGTGCCATCCACAGGACCTCCCTGCGAGGTTCCTATAATGTTTAATGTAAAAATGAAAGTGATTATTGTGTGATTAATTAACCAAATTGTGATTGTTGTTTATGTAAATTGTTATTTAAATATCTGCATTGTTCTACTGTTAATAATTGTGCTTTTATGTTCAACTTGTTAAGCTGCCAATTAGGTAGTAGAAAGCATGTTTAAATAAAATAAATAAATAATGCTTCTTTTTATTGAGATTTTCGTTAATCGTTTTTTTTTTTTTTTTTATTTTTTATTTTATTTATTTTTTATATTTCGGTAATCAGAGTCGCTTGATGACGCTGATTGTATGTCAGATACATTGAATAATGAATTTGATTTAAAAGTTTCATTTTTATACCCTGAACCCATTGAAAATGGGAAATCAGGGTATAATGGTTTTGTTAAAAGTATGTAACAGGCAGAAGGAGGCGTGGCAGACCCCATAAAGTATATATATTCTTGATCAGGGTGACGAGAAAAGTTGATCTAGCCCTGTCCGTCTGTCCGTCCGTCCGTCCGTCTGTCCGTCTGTCCGTCCGTATGAACGTCGAGATTTCGTTAACTACAAAAGCTAGAGAGCTGAAATTTCACATGAACACTCGTATGTTAGTTACGCAGTACGAGTTTATTTTGTTTTTTCGATAACTCATCCCATTTCCAAAAATCGAAAATTCGTTTACATTTTTTAGGTTTTTTGAGCATAACTTCTACATCGTTTCAGCTAGAGACTTTAAATTTGTATACTTAGATAGATATTATGGATACGCAGATTATGTAATTTACAGATTTTAAATGCCACACCCCCTTCGCCCCCAATTTAAAAAAAACGCTTTTCAAGTACTAGAGACTTGCAATTTAGCATATAGATAGATAGATACTCTTAATCTACTTTGAAAATTTCATAAAGATAGTCCATCTAGAAATGGAGTTATGAGCGTCCAAAATTCAGCCCAACCCGCCTCCAAGCCACGACAGCAACTGCGCGGTTAGCAGAGCGCGCGCTCATAAGTGCGTAAAGAAGAAGAGTATCACTTTTTTGCTGGGTTCAGGGGATCTCGTAGTCGAGCCGTCTCGACTAGAGCCTTCTTACTTGTTTAAATAAGGAGTAATGGAATACTCTTTATCTAGATTTTTATTTATTAAGTTAATCGTTTCTGTTTTATTATTATAATGCAATGTACCCTTTGATAGGTCAATTATTGCATTAATAGCTTTTAGTAAATTATAGCCGATTAACAAATCTGCTTCTAGATTATCGATTTCATAAAATCTATACCGTTTACCGAAAATATTTATATTATGAGAATGTGTTATGATACTGTATCCATTGACAGTTTTTACTCTTTTTTTAATAACTAACTCTTCTGGGTTATCGTATATGCCTTTTTTAATATAACAAGCTGTAGCGCCTGTGTCTATTAGTACCTTTAAGTTTTTGTTTATTTTTTTATCTATTCTGTAGATGAATGGGAGCTCTCCCCTTGCTCCTCTAAAAAATGGTCCTCCTGAATGTTATTTACGCGCATAATCTTTTTCGGTTGTTGAGTTGTTTGAGAAGAGAATACTCTTTTGTTTGCCTGTTCTAAAATTGGGTTCTGTTGGAAAGATGGGTTATGTATTTGAATGGATCTATCTACATCCATTGGTTCTTGATAGGGGTTGGGGGTTAGGTTGAATTGGATTTTGCGAATTCTGATTGAAACGTAAATGATTGTCATATGTTTTATTGGATTGATTTGATTTATTATATTTTGGTTGTTCGCTTTTGTTTGTATTGAACTGTTGTATATTAACGGAGTAATTATAAGCGAAATTAGCTCTTTGGTAATTTGCTTCTAGCTCTTGGGCTTTTGCCAAGGCATTGGGAAGGTTTTCTGGTTTAAGAGAAAACAAAATATTTGAACCTTTAAGGCCTGCGATGAAAACTCGCAAAGCGTTTTCTCTGTTTTTATACCCTGAACCCATTGAAAATGGGAATTCAGGGTATAATGGTTTTGTGAAAATGTATGTAACAGGCAGAAGGAGAAGTCGCAGACCCCATAAAGTATATATATTCTTGATCAGCATAAAAAACTAAGTTGATTGAGCCCTGTCCGTCTGTCCGCCCGTCCGTCCGTCCGTATGAACGTCGAGATTTCGAAAACTACAAAAGCTAGAGAGCTGAAATTTCACATGAACACTCGTATGTTAGTTACGCAGTACGAGTTTATTTTGTTTTTTCGATAACTCATCCCATTTCCAAATTATCGATTAAAAAAAATTCGATTACATTTTTTAGGTTTTTTGGGCATAACTGTTTCAGCTAGAGACTTCAAATTTGTTTATTTAGATAGATATTATGGATACGCAGATTATGTAATTTACAGATTTTAAATGCCACACCCCCTTCGCCCCCAATTTAAAAAAAACGCTTTTCAAGTACTAGAGACTTGCAATTTAGCATATAGATAGATAGATACTCTTAATCTACTTTGAAAATTTCATAAAGATAGTCCATCTAGAAATGGAGTTATGAGCGTCCAAAATTCAGCCCAACCCGCCTCCAAGCCACGACAGCAACTGCGCGGTTAGCAGAGCGCGCGCTCATAAGTGCGTAAAGAAGAAGAGTATCACTTTTTTGCAGGGTTCAGGGGATCTCGTAGTCGAGCCGTCTCGACTAGAGCCTTCTTACTTGTTATTATTTAATTCGGTAATTACATTGGCCTTGTCGCCATATGTCATAATTGTTTTGTTTACCAGCTGGGTTAATTTTTTATTAACCAGGTTATAATACTCGAGAACCGATAAATTGCCTTGTCGTAAGACACTTAATTCTTGTGCATCGGACGCCTGTCACTATATGCAAAATCTAATCTAGCAAGTATTGCCTCAAAGTTAAGTACGGTACCGTGATTGGTTAGGATATCGTTTGCCCTACCTGTGACATTGTTTCTAAGTATTGTTAAGGCACCTACATATTTTTTACTGCCCTCTTTATACATTCGCATAGCACCGCAAGCTGCTTCACGCCAGCTTACATATGCGTTTTGATTTCCTGAAAATTCAGGTAAGGATTTAACTATATCGAATGATTCGTCGCAACGAATTGTATCATTGATGACTGTTGTCTTAAATTCTTGTTCATTGTTGGAAGACAATGTTAACTGAGCCTTTAATTCTGTAATTTGTTCTTGAAGCACTCTGGTTTGATTTGCAATTTATTGAGCTATTATTTCTGCTGTTAAATTGTTAGCCATTTTTGATTTATTTGTATTTGTTTTTAAATTTGAACATTTTTCAATTAACTCGTCCAGATTTAGTACAATAATTAAACAAACAAATTTTTTATTTAACTTAATGAGTAAAGATTATAGAAATTCTCAATCGCTCACGTAATGCTGCTTCCTTCTTTGGGTTAGGGTGGATCGGGTCGTCCTTCCTTCCTTCCTTCCTTCTTTATGGTCTGTTCACTGAATTTGGGGTTGCGACCTTTGTTTGGTCGCACAGCACGATTTTTCTGTCTAAGGCTGCCTTTTATTTTAGGCAGGCACAAATTTTTCGTTGTTGAAGAAGTTCAATTCTTGGTTTTGAGTCGTTGTGTTTTTTTTTTTATTTATTTTAAAACCACAAAATTTGGTTTTGAAGCACAAGTTGTTTCTTATTTTTTGTTTGAAACTTTTTAATGCACTTTTTGTTTGAGTTCTGGAAACCTGATGTTTCTTTATTTTTGAGTTTAATTTTTTTGACACTTTTTATTTCACTTTTAGTTTGGCGGCGTACGATTACATGAAAAGATTTAGTTTCTTTTCATGTGTTTTTTATTTAACGTATGCCCCACGTCCAATTAATCAACTTGCCTTTGCAAGTTAATAAAAAAATGTATTTTATTATAGTGAACTTAGTGTTCATTTATTAAACTCAAAATTCGAACTGAAGTACAAAAATGATCTTATGCTGCAAGTCAGCTAATGTTTATGTCAAAGCTTCCCTCATTAAAGCTTAAAGCTCAAAAGCTCGAAAGCTCACAAGAGTGGCTTACGTGATTCTATATCGGAGTTGTGAAATTATGAATTGTTTACGTTAAAGCTTGGTTGCTAACTCAAAAAGCCCTTGGAAACTGCGCAGAGATTCTTATGTTTATGTTGAAGCCAAAACTGCTTACTCTGTGGTAATAGGGTAGGGAATATTTATGTCTGAGCCAAGTGGCGTGATGCTATAGGTTGTTTATGATTGGGGAGACTGAGTTATGCTATTTACATTTATCATAAGAGTCGCTGTAGTAGCTGGGTGATAACTTGCACTTTCATAATTTTTCAAGCATTTCCGTTTTCAAATATGCTAAATCTAGCATTAAATATGCTAAAATGGCAAAACTGTCTAATATTGCTTTATTGCAAGATATTTTACGATGTATCCCTGTTTAAAACGCTGTAGCCCTGTCATCGAAAATATATTTATCGATCGATCATTAAAGTTTTCAAAAGTTTAACAAAAATGTCAAAGGAAATTTACAAACTGAAATTTAGGGTGTCGCGGTTAAACACCCATCAAAAAAAAAAACTGGATCCGCCGTGTTCCTAATAATATTGATAAGGCATTTCGCAAATACTGCAAGTGCAGTTTGAATACAAAACTTGTAGAATGGAGAGATAAAGAAAGTATCGTATTTTTATGGACTGAAGTTCAGAGCCACACAGACTCAGCAGGAAACAAAAACTTTTCGGACCAGGGGGAATTTGTTATCAGTTTGCTGTCGTTGCCGCGGTCAAATGCTGAGGTGGAAAGGGTGTTCAGCCAAGTCAATTTGGTTAATACCAAATTAAGCAACAAGCTGTATATTGATACGTTAAATTCTATTTTGGCAATTAGGTTGGTTTTACTAGTTAGCAATTACATACAATTAATTTGGATTAGGTTTGGACTACATCGGAACGGCAAATGTTGCCAAAACTATAAACGCCAAATTGGCACAAATAATACATACAACAAAGAAAATGTAAATTTTGATGAGGTGCCACACCATCAAATTCAAATCAAATTCCATTTTTTCCATTTTTAAAAATAGAAAAAAATTTTATTCATTTTTTTGACCATTTCAAAAATATTTTGTCCCTTTTTTGTCATCTTTTTTTGTGTCAACTGTCCTGTTTTTTCTGCGAAAAGATGGCAGCACTGCTTAGAACTAAGTCAGGTCCAGCTAGCCCTCGCCTTGCACCCAAGTACGTTCGCGGAACCTTTCAACGAATGCCTAATTCAGAAGACGTTTCCAGCAACCTGGAAAATCCAGAACCTGGTGTTGCTACCCAAGGTTGGCCATCCTCATATAGACCAATCTGTCTCTTAGACACCATGGGAAAGGTGTTTGAGAAACTGATTTGCTCTAGGCTGGGGAGTGCTATTGCTAGCGCCGGAGGCCTTTCACCTAATCAATTCGGTTTCCAGAAGGCCCGGTCAACAACAGATGCACTTAATAAAGTCGTTGGCCTGGGAACTTCCGCCATCCAAGGCACCAGATGGAAGAACGGAACGAAGCATTACTGCATCATTGCGACTCTTGATGTAAAGAATGCCTTCAACACAGGTAGTTGGGATATGATACTGGATGCGATGTGTCAATATAATATCCCTAAATATTTAAAAGAGATAGTGAAGAGCTACTTCAGAGGAAGAACACTAGTATACAATACGAGTGAGGGTCCCCAAACTCATATAGTGTCAGCTGGGGCCTCTCCTATGGAATATTATGTACGACGGCGTACTGCGCTGGGAACTACCAGCAGATGCGCACACCATTGGCTTTGCTGATGATGTAGCAGTCGTCTCCATAGGCAAGGAGCTGAAAGATACTTGGGATATGTGCAACGCAAGTATCAATCGCATACGAAGCTGGTTGTCTGGAGTTGGACTAGAGCTAGCAGCGCACGGCGTCCTAGTCAGCAGTCGCAAAAGAGTGGAAACTGCCAATATAAAGATCGGCAGCGTTACCATCGCGTCTAAGAGGGCAATAAAGTATCTTGGCGTCATGTTAGACACAAGATTAACTTTCCGCGAGCACTTAGAATATGTGCATAAAAATGCAGCTGATTCTTGTAGAGCTCTCTCAAGAGTTATGCTTAACACGCGTCATTAGGTCCGCCATTCTCTATGCTGCACCAATATGGTCAAAAGCGATGGCAGCGCCGAGCTACAGCCGAGGCATTTGCGCCACAGGACAGTCTCCGATGACGTAAAGAACATGAGAAGTACACTGCCGTTAATACGTACGCAGATCCAAAATATCTGGTGCAAGTACTCCGAACCAACTTAAAATCCATACATCACACTTAAACAAGCAATTCTCGCCAAATTCGCAGAATCTGAAATGGTGCGTCTCGATAAGACTGGTATTCAACTCAGCGATGGACGCCCTAGTCATCTGTTAAGTCAACTACAACAAACAAATGCCACTAATGACGAATCTTGCAACAATTCATTGATTCGATCAACTCAGGTGATAACATCCAAGCAGTATCTTCTGGACGATCAAGAAAACTGTTTTAAGGAGACCAATAGAAAACACAAAGTCTAGCCAACAACAACAATTAACGCTCTCGCAAACATGGCCGATCATCAAGCAGTCGTAGTAATACACCACAACCGAACAAAGGCGCCAATCAATATTGCTGGTACCACAACAAATATTGCAGTAGCGCTCAGCACTGTCAAGTTCCATGCAACTTCAACTCAACAACGAAACAACAAACTAGGTATCACCATAGAGTACCAGCGTCGAAGGACAACTCCAATATGCCTTTAGAAATAGCCCATAACTCAAAGTTGAAGTACATTACAATTCCATTTCTAATCGTTTATTCATTCCAGATGCTAAATCTTGTCGAAAATTTATCTTAGACACCGGTGCAGATATTTCTGTAATACCTACCTCAAATATAGCCCGGCGCCTCGAGATCTGCAAGGAGAATCCACTTTTTGCAGCCAACGTATATACAATCAATACATATGGCACGACTCGCCTTACACTGGACCTTGGGTTGCGTCGTCCGTTTACATGGAATTTCACCATAGCACACACTACAATATCAATCATAGGATCAGACTTCTTACAGCACTTCAACCTTCTCGTCGATATAAAGCGAGGAAAATTAATCGATGAGCAAACACTAATTGCACGTAGCGGCATCTGCAGTCGACAATCGCTAACAATTTAAAAAGAAGTAAGAACGTTACACATCTGCCTGACAAAGTCAAGACAATAATCAATTTTCCATTGTCGACGTTTTCTAGCAATGATTAATTTGTACAGAAGAATCTTGATAAAAGCGATCGCACATCAAGCAACACTGGTACAACTCATCCCGGGAAACAAGAAGAACGATTCTTCACCTATATCCTGGACCGAAGAGACCATCAAACACTTTCGCTGCATGATAGAAGGACGAATATTCCACAGCAGATACATTATTTCATATGTCGGTTGTAGATTCAAATATTATTGACTACAATAAAATCGCTCAATCACAAATCAATTGCTCTGAACTGATAACGATTCTCAACGGCAATACTACAACTTTACATCTCAACTCAATAAGCTTACCTCTAACTCCGATTGTATGTGATTTCTCCACTGCTGTTCGTCCATTTATTCCTCAACCACTGAGAAATACTATCATCAATCAAATGCACAATATTGCTCTTGATCAACGCTTCCCATTATCAAACAACGTTTTGTTTGGCCCTCTATGCATAAAGATGTAAAGAATTTCGTTAAACACTACATACCATTTCAAAAATCAAAAGTTACAGGACATGTTCATTCACCACTTCAACTATACGCACTTTCAACTCAACGATTCGACACATCAACTTGGATCTTAAATTATCAATTTCAACCTAAAACTAAATTCACACAAGAGCTCATAAGGATTATGAATGACTTGCGACTAGTTTCAATCATAATAATTCTAAGCCATTGGACTTCAAGGATTTAGCAGACTTGACACACGTTTTCCTACGTAATGACACGGGGCGCGAGTCATTGCAACCACCATACGATGGGCCTTTTGAAGTAAAAAGCAAACAGCCAAAGTTCTTCAACATTATCATTAAGGAACGAGATACAAAGGTTTCCATAAACCGCCACATCTACTCCAGCATCATCACCACATAACTACAGCCAGTATCCCAACAGATAACAAACCAACAGATTGGAAGACCTCGCCGCACAATTAGACTTCCCGTTCGCTTCACAACTTGAAGTCTAGGAGGGAGTACTATGGCGATTATTGATATTCGATAGTCTATAATTATATACATTCTCACCATTAGAAAACAAGAATTATCATCACTAAATAAAAACTTGTAGAACTTGGCGCATGATCATTTTCACATACGCGTGTAGTAATTAATAAACTGGATCAAAATAATATGGAGAATTAATGTGTTATAATTTCACAACTATAAACACTTTTACAACAATTCCTATACACTCTTTGAATTCCAAGCTCTATAGCCAGACCGTTCTAGCCTTTTGTTTATAAAGAAGCCAAAACGTCAACACTGTTAGGTACACTGTAGTAGAGGTGGGCATGGGCTGGGTTTTTGTCGTGTACCCGTGGGCCTCCGCGGGAGCAAAATTTCGGCCCATGCCCACCTCTACACTGTAGCTACCTTACCTACCAGACACTGGAGACGTGGCGTTAAAGATCTGATACTGGACAAATAAAAAATTCTTCAATTTATCAAATCGACGGTAAAAGTGAACTAATGAAGCTGTTTGTATTTTGTCGGTGACTTGTAAACCACCTTAATTATTGCATTATTTAAAATTCATTTTTTAATAAAACTGCCACTTTACTTTGCGTTGGTGCCCTGTTCATAAAGTTTGTGTGTTTTTTTACACCCTGAATCCATTGAAAATGGAAATTCAAAGTATAATGGTTTTGTGAAAGTGTATGTAACCGACAGAGGGAGACGTCGCAGCCCCATAAAGTATAGATATTCGTCCGTCCGTATAAACGTCAAGATTTTGGTAACTACAAAAGCTAGAGAGCTGACATGAATACATGAATACTCGTATATTGGTTTCGCAGTACGAGTTTATTTTGTTTTTTTTTTTTGTTTTTTTTTTTTCGATAACTCATCCCATTTTTTCTTTACGTTTCTTGAGCATAACGTCTACACCGTTTGATTTAGAGACTTCATATATTTAGATAGATATTATGGATACGCAGACTTTGTAATTTTCAGATTTTGGATGTCACGCCCCCTTCGTCACCCAATTTAGAAAAAAAAAACTCATTTCAAATACTAACGACTATAATTCGGCAATGTGTCTATTAAATGTTATTTGTATTCTGAAAGTTCTATGAAGATCGTCCATCCAGAAATGGAGTTATAAGCGCCCAAAGTACAGCCCAACCTACCCCCAAGCCACGGCAGCAACTGTGTGGTTAGCAGATACGATCGTAAAGAAAAGTATTTTTATTTTTATTTTATTTATTTATTTTTTTTTTTTTTTTGCAGGGTTCAGGGTATCTTGTAGTCGAATAGTGCCTTCATACTTGTTTGGCGTACTTGTATTTGTACTTTATATACCCTGAACCCATTGAAAATGGGAATTCAGGGTATAATAGTTTTGTGGAAATGTATGTAACAGGCAGAAGGAGACGTCGCAGACCCCATAAAGTATATATATTCTTGGTCAGCATAAAAAAATAAGTTGATCTAGCCCTGTCCGTCTGTCCGTCCGTCTCTCCGTCTGTCCGTCTGTATGAACGTCGAGATTTCGGAAACTACAAAAGCTAGAGAGCTGAATTTTACATGAATACTCGTATGTTAGCTACGCAGTACGAGTTTGTTTTGTTTTTTCGATAACTCATCACATTTCCAAATTATCGATAAAAAATCGAAAATTCCAAAATTTAGATAGATATTATGAATACACAGATTTTGTAATTTTTAGATTTTGGATGCCACGCCCCCTTCGCCCCCAATTTGAAAAAAAACGCATTTCAAATACTAGAGACTTGCAATTTGGCATAAAGATGCATTTAGATACTATTAATCTACTCTGACGATCGTTCTTCTAGAAATGGAGTTATAAGCGTCCAAAGTTCAGCCCAACCCACGCGCGGTTAGCAGAGTGCGCGCTCATAACTATCACTTCTTTTGCAGGGTTCAGGGTATCTCGTAGTCGAGCCGTCTCGACTAGAGCCTTCTTACTTGTTATACCCTGAGACCATTGAAAATGGGAAATCAGGGTATAATGGTTTTGTTAAATGTATGTAACAGGCAGAAGGAGGCAAGGCAGACCCCATAAAGTATATATATTCTTTATCAGGGTGACGAGAAAAGTTGATATAGCCATGTCCGTCTGTCCGTCCGTCCGTCTGTCCGTATGTTTGAACGCGTCGATTTCCGAAGATACAAAAGCTAGATAGTCCATTCTTTTTTTTGTGGTTGGTCCGTATATTGCACGCGCAGTACGAGTTTGTTTCAGAGATTCGATAATTTGTATATTTTCAAAAGTTATCGATAAATGAATTTATCGGGGACCCGTTATAAAATTCTAGCTAATTCATCTTTAGAGTCAGAGTCTCCAAGTCTTCTGCATATATATAGATACTAATTTAATACAATTTCGGTTTTTGTCAGATTTTGGATTCCGGTCCCCACTTTGCCCCACCACCCCCAAATTTGAAAAAAAAATCATTTCAAATACTAGAGTCATGCAGTTTTGTTTAGTATATAGATATGAATATCATAATCATAATCTGAAGATATCAATACGATTGTCCATCTAGAAACAGAATTATTAATCATCAAGTTTTCTCATCAAAACACATGCGACGCAGCAGCAAAGCAGCGAGATAGCAAGACGCTTGCAATGCTTACACACACGCATACACACATACATGCCTACAAGCGTAGATCAGCGTCTATGTTTGCGCGTGGTTTTGCATGTACAGTTTCTTATGCGTGCAGAAACGAATAGGATAATTCTTGGAATATTATTCGTTCGAAGAAGGGCTCAGGGGATTTCGTAGTCGAGCAGTCTCGACTACAGCTTTCTTACTTGTTTTTTAAAGAAAATGAAATATAGCTAAGTAAACATTTTATTTTGTATTAATTGAACAAAAATATATTGATGAACATAATCTGTTTTTTCCCTTCTCGCAATCCCAATGAAACAAATGTTATAGGTGCTCTAACTTTATGATTCTTTGTGTACCATTACTTTTTTGGTCCACTGTATGTCCACTTAACACTTTTATTTCGCTTTGCATACCTGAATTATTTAATAATAAAAAACTGCTACTAAACTGGATTTTTCAGCTTTCAAGCTGTACTGTCTTCTTAACAGGTTCATCAGTCTGTTATTTACCTTTGCCACTCTCTTACCTTTGAAAACCAGAAGACAAGAACCAACCAGAAAACAGAATAAGTGTAAGTTCCATTATGGTTTATTTAATATTAGATGATTGTATATGTATGGTGTATATCATTCCTTAATTGATATCAACTATGTATATAATATATGTATATTCTGCAAGGCTTCGCGTAACGTTCCCATGGACATCGCCTGTTCATGTGATTCTCCCAAGTCTCAAATGCGAGACTTGTATCCAACCAATTCAGATATCACAACTGTTAATAACAAGCTATACACAATAAATACACATAAATATATACTATATATTAAAAAAAAAAAAAAAAAAAAAAAAAAAAAAAAAAAAAAATAAGTATAAAGAAACAGATACTTTTAGAGTGACGGCCGTGTTGGGGAGGACTTTAGCAACTGGGACATTTTACCAGGCCCACCTCGTCGCAGTTCATGCACTTGAGGGCCACGGATTCGGCTGTGAAGTGGTTCCGATGCACCGACTTCTTGGAGCCACTGCACGAGGGACAGGGCAGAAGTCGGTAGCCGCCACAAGTCAGGCAGGTGTAAGCCGTGGCCAGCGACTGGATAAGAGTAGACGGGAGATCAAGACGCTAGGTACAGACCAAAATAAATGTGTCTGGACTCACCTTGTAGGGTCGCAGCAATTGACGCAGCTCTCCACTCTCATTCAGACGTTCCACTGTATCGGCATCCTGCAATGTCGGAAATCAAACTGGAATTTGTCTCTCGTGTAGTCAACTATCTGCCGGATACTTACGCCAATGTGCTGTCCCTCGACGAACAGCTGCGGCACTCGTATCGTCTCGTGATGCAAGCGCTCCCTCATCTCATGCTGGTACTCGATGCTCATGAACACATCCCGCTCCTCGAACTTGATGAGCAGTGTGCGCAGTATCTGCTTGACATTGGCGCACTTGGCATACGTCTCCCTGATGATGCCCATACTCGTCGTATATAGCACAACCTTTCCCAGGTCCTTTTCTATGTAGTTCTATAGCAAGTAGATGAACAAAACTCAAATATTTAGTGCAAGGTAGAAGCAATAATATAAAGGAATGCTACAATCACACAGCTGGCTGACGTTGCACAGCCAATACAGATTGGGACTGTAATTATATATGCTATAGCATATGCTATAACTATATTTTAAGTGTGGCAGAGGCCGACTCAAGTCATTACCAAACAAAAAAACCTGTCAGGATATTGCACTCGGTTGTTACCGACCCCACAATTCCCATTTACGGCCGGAACGCTGCCAGTTAGAAACCATTGGAAAATCGGTTTTTTGTTTTTTCAACTTCAAACGCAAATAAAACATAAACTATTGTTAAAATTAAAAAGTGTAAATGGTAAGTTTTAGATTGAAAAATTACCTTTTCAGAGAGGTATACATTAAGGTATTATATTTAACATAACTAATAGAAATTACACATAAACAAGAAAAACACAAAATTTGGCGTTACATTAATATTCGTTTTTTTAGCAAATTTGTAAAACAAAGCACCACGGAAACTCTGAAAAGCCACAAATGGCACATTTAATGGTTTTTATCGAAAAAGCAATATATACCTCACATTATCTAACAAAAAAAATTAGGGCAAAACTGAATTCCTTAGCTGAAATACACAATAGGCCAAAAGGGACCAATTTCATTGTTGAAGCAGCGAAAACTTGAGTTCCAGGTGCAGTTGGAGAACAAAGTTTAGTTAATAAGACTCCTCCAAAGTTTCAGAAATGAGTGAAAGATCGCCTCAATTAAGCAAATTACTCAACCTAAAAAACTTACTCTCCGAGGATATACCGAGATTGTAAGGAAAGTAAAAGACAATGCTTGACCAAGTGCTCCAGAATTAAAAGCTGAACTCATTGCCTATTATAGGAAACTCGATTCAGCTTGATAAATTTGGTGTACCAGAACTAACACATGATTGTACCCATGCTATGCTTAATTGCTATGAAAAATCCATTCTTTTCTGACCGTATGCGGAAATAAAGGATATTATTATCCTCAGACTACTCCAAAGTGGACCTGACCTGGTCGGGTGACAAAATATTCCTGGAAGAAAGCAAATTTAATTTGTTTAGAAGTATTGGGTGTGGTATAAAGTTGATGTGAAGCTGAAAAAAATATATTTAATGAAAACCGTAAAGCACGGCAAAGGTTTCGTCGTGATTTGGGTTTTATAGATGACATGACGACCCGAGATTACTATTCAAAACATTTTGAAAGAAAACTTTAAGCAGTTGAGTGAAAAAATGGGTATATTAGAGACATTTAAGCTGTACCAGGACAATGATCCCCACTATAAATCCCGTAAAGTCATGTCCTGGTTGCTTTGAAATTGCCCAAAACTCTCGAAAACACTAGTACAATTCCCAGATCTCAATTCCATAGAGAATTGGAGTTGGACTGACGAGCTCAAAGAATGCCGATATCAACAATATCTACCCTAATGACACGGCTGCAGGAAGAGCGGGCCAAAATCGGCTCCAAGGACACAACAAAAAAATTAACAATGTGTCAAAATTTCTTAAGGACCTTTTAGAAAATAATGGTTACCATATCAAGTATTATATATGCTCAATTTTTTAGTACAACTCGTATTTTGATAGTTGTTTATAAAAAAAACGGAATATTAATGTAACGCCAAATCTGGTGTTTTTCCTGTTTATGTGTAATTTCCATTAGTTATGTTAAATATAATGCCTTTATGATTACCTCTCTGAAAAGGTAATTTTTCAATCTAAAACTTACCATTTACACTTTTTTATTTTAACAAATAGTTTATGTTTTATTTGCGTTTGAAGTTGAAAAAAAAAAAAACAAAAAACCGAATATTAATGTTACACACTGTATATACATATACAGATATTAATAAAGCGAGAATTTCAACAGAAAGTTATTTTTAAAATTTTTGTGGTCCTAACTCCTAAAATATAGCAGTTTTTCTTGATTTGCCTGACATTTACTTTACATTTTGTATCTTGAGTCATCAACGCTCGTATATATGTATTTCAGATTTTATGCTTCTATCGCTTTAAGTAATACTCTTTCAAACGTAGTATTTTATATGACTTACATATACGTATGTAGAGGGTGAAGTTATATTCTGAAAGTTTGATTACAAAAGTTCATTCATCTAATAATTCCCATAATTATCCAAGCCAAGTGCAGTTTACAGAACGCGTTTTTGTGTGATAACAGGTTATGCAAATCCACTATTAAAAGACTCCGTAGGTGCTCATTGAGTAATACTGTCTTTTAAGGGAGTCTTTTGGAATATTAGTTCTTCGAAGGGTTCAACGGATCTCGTTGTCAAACAGTCTCGACTAGATCTTTCTTAACTGTTAATTTATAATTGATATACTTTTTGTTTTTATTCAATCAACTAACAGGTTTTAGATATCTAATACTTGCCATATTGTAAATGGAACAGCGTATTTTAGATTAGATTAAAAGTTGATGCAATTATCGTTTATAAATACGGGAGTTCCCAGTGAGAGTTATCAGACGTGTTTATTTTTGCTCTGCAAATTTTCTTATTTTTTTCTTAATTAATTGCCTTTATTAAAGTTCACATAATCGCGGTGTTAATTATTGTCATATTCCTGTGCAAGGTTTGATCCGTGTTATACTGTGCTTTTGGTAAATTGCTTTTTATACCCTGAACCCATTGAAAATGGGAATTCAGGGTATAATGGTTTTGCGAAAATGTATGTAACAGGCAGAA
Source organism: Drosophila koepferae (assembly GCA_030914345.1). NCBI lineage: Eukaryota > Metazoa > Arthropoda > Insecta > Diptera > Drosophilidae > Drosophila > Drosophila koepferae. The sequence goes on from JAUESR010000064.1 coordinate 303,254, forward strand.
GGAGAAGTCGCAGACCCCATAAAGAATATATATTCTTGATCAGGGTGACGAGAAAAGTTGATCTAGCCCTGTCCGTCTGTCCGTCCGTCCGTCTGTCCGTCTGTATGAACGTCGAGATTTCGGAAACTACAAAAACTAGAAATTTCACATGAGCACTCGTATGTTAGTTACGCAGTACGAGTTTATTTTGTTTTTTCGATAACTTATCTCATTTCCAAATTATCGATAAAAAATCGAAAATTCGTTTACATTTTTTAGGTTTTTTGAACATAACTTCTACATTGTTTTAGCTAGAGACTTCAAATTTGTTTATTTATATAGATATTAGGGATACGCAGATTATGAAATTTACAGATTTTAAATGCCACGCCCTTTTCGCCCTCAATATGAAAAAAACGCATTTCAAATACTAGAGATTTGCACATAGATAGATTTAGATACTCTTTATCTACTCTGAAAATTTCATAAAGATAGTCCATCTAGAAATGGAGTTATGAGCGTCCAAAGTTCAGCCCAACCCACCTCGAAGCCACGACAGCAACTGCGCGGTTAGCAGAGCGCGCGCTTATAAGTGCGTAAAGAAGAAGAGTATCACTTTTTTGCAGGGTTCAGGGGATCTCGAAGTCGAGCCGCCTCGACTAGAGCCTTCTTACTTGTTTTAATTTCGTGCTGTGCAAGTTTACTCTCTCGCTGTGTACTTTCGTTTCTGCTCTCTATTATTATCAATTGGATTTTATAATAAATATACAAACATAAAAAAAATTAAAAAATAATAATTTTTGAAAAAAAGTCTTCTGCGGGACTGGAACCCACGCACCTAGGTATAGCTTGCATAGCGTTTGCTAATTGCCGAAATATTTCGTTAATTAAATGTTTATTAAATAAATAAGATGCACCTATGGGAACAAAGTATTTCGCAGTTAGTTGCGCCTAACTGCAACGTTCTTACTTGTTTTTTGCAGAAAAAACATTTGCTTTTCATCCCAGTTTCCAATATGAGTTGTTGGCAGGTGATGCTGCACAAGCGCAATTTGTAAATTGCTGGTTGTGCGAAAATATGATGCATACTAAGTGTGCAGGTCTTACTGGGCGTGATTATGACAAGATCATGTCCACTGCCAAAATTGGTAGTGGTGACGTACGCTGGTCTTGTCCGATGTGTTTGGAAAAACAAATAAATTTTTTCAAAATGTATAATGCTGTGAGGGCTCAATTCTTAAAACTGAGAAATATCTCTAAGCAGTTATCCAGTGGCATGACTGCTGCTGAAGAGATTTTAAACCAGTATAATTTTGAAAGTCCTCCTCCTAATTCGGAGACTCCATTGTTATTGGTACCTCCTTCTGTACCAATACCGTCACCGAACTTGCTTGCTCCACCCTCACCCTGTGCTTCTGTATTGTCCTCTGCGCCTAATTCTCTTGTTCCTATACCAGTAGTTTCTGAATCTTCTGTTTCCCCTGTCGTTGCTGCTATTGAAACTCAAGTCTCTGTTCAAAAATTGGACTCCTCTCCAATAATTGGAGACAATAAGTCAGCCACTCCTGGGCATTACCTTATCTGTCGTCTCTCCTCGAAAGCAAGTTTTTTTATCTAGGCTTTTATCGGATATGACATGGGAGGAAGTATCTGCTTTTATTTCAAGCAAGATCTCGGTCAATGTCCTTATATCGATGTTTTAGTTTTGCGACTCCGCGAGAAATTGCTTCATTCAAGATCAATGTGCCGGTTGAGTATTTCACAACAATATGTGATCCCAAATTTTGGCCATGTAGTTGTCCATGAATTTAAACCTAAAAATCGAAACAAATCTCATCCTATTTCCTTGAATTTACCTTCGGTGCAATCAACATCAATTATTACACCAAAAAACTAAATATGGTTCTTTCTTCTTCTCAGCTTTCACTCATTTATCAAAATTAACGTGGGTTGAAATCTAAACTTAAAAGTCTATACTTGCAGAGTTTTAGTGTTCAATATGACATTATTGCCTTTACTGAAACATGGTTAAGTCATAACATTCTTAATAGTGAGATTCTTGCAAGTAATTTCACAATTTATAGACTTGATCGTTCGATGCGTAAAGGTGGTGAGGTGTTAATTGCTGTTAAATCCAGTATCCACTCCGAATTATTTACCTTTTCCTATCTTCATTATGTGGAGATTAGGGGTTAAATTAATGCTCCCATCGTGCTCATTGTTTATTACATGTTCTTATATCCCTCCCTCTTCTGATATGCAGGTTTATACTCAACATATAACCTATATTAAAGATGGTGATTTCAATATTCCTAACACTTCTTGGTTCTCAACTTGTAATGCAAATTACTTTATTCCGACAATTTATCACTATCTTTTTGATGAATTGTTTAATCTTGATCTTTGATCTTGTGTTCATTAATCATGACTCCATCATTAATGTCGTGAGATCAACTCCTTTCTGCTTACCAGAGGATTTGCATCACCCCACTTTAGAGGTTTTATTATCTATTGATAATCCTCTAACTAATTCATCTTTGCCTTCTAATTTAAGCCGCTGTTATCGTAAATGCAATTTTGTTTTGCTTAATGAATTAATTAATTCAACAGAATGGTCTCTTCTATATGAGTCGGTTGATATTAATTTGGCAGCACCGATTTTTTATAATACCTTAAATTCTATTCTGGATGTGTGCGTTCCTCTCTGTCGCATATTGCCCCGTTCAAATAAACCGCCATGATTTACTAAGACTCTTTCGAATTTAAGAAACATTAAAACTAAATGTTTTAAAAATTTTTAAAGGTCTGGTTCAAGTGTTGACTGGTCTAAATATTCCATTGCCAAGTCAAACTTCAGTCTTTTGAATTCTCGGTGTTATGAGAATTACCTTGTACGTTGCAAACGATAGTTTGCTCGAGATCCTAAATAATTGTACTCATTTGTAAGCTGGAAGCGTAAGTCTTCTGGTTTGCCGTCCTCATTTGTCCTTGGTGCTAATAAAACTTGTACTGATCAGGATTCCTCTGATCTTCTTGCAGATTTTTTCAATCCACTTACTCTTCTGTTGATCTATATAGTGATTCGTATCCATATTCCCTTCCTGATTATGGTTCTATTTATGCTCCTAATGTTACTCTCTAGCTACAGCCATTAACACGCTGAAGTCATCTTTTTCCCTTGGTGCTGACAGTGTTTCTCTTCAATCACCATTGCTAAAATTGTTTAATTCGTCTTTGGAACGAGTCTACAAGCACTTGTCGTTAGCATCGGACGTGCATTGTGATTTTGTTTTTTGATTTTTGACCCGCGATCTACATATTCGTAGCTACTGCTGAGCGGTGGCGGCAAAAATTGCGATAAGCAGCCAAGCTGTCAATTTAATAGCTAAAACTAATAGCTCATACGCATGTACAACGAGTACATGCACTATAACTACGTCCCAAGCAAGTTGCTCTTCTACTTCGACCTACACTGTAGCGGCTTCAACAGGGCCCAACATATGTCCATCGTCTCTGGTTGGTAGCAAATCCTTAAACGATACGTTGAAAATATGTAGCTCGGAAAATAAAATGCCCTTTTGAAGAAGCTGTCATAGGCACAAGCATCAAAAGAAAAGGTGAACAGCAGCCATCTGGCTCCACCCGTAAGGCTAAGCTGCAAGCTACAGGGCAATCTAAGCCGGCACCCAATACGCCGCCTTCCTACTTGACACCAACTTCGTTAGGCAACAATCGTTTTGCTGCCCTTGCAGAAAAAGCAGACAACCCCATGGAGCAAGACTTGCTAGAAACCGACACTAATGAAGAAGATGCAGCGGCTGCGGATAATTCTTTCAGCCAAGCCATGAAAGGTCCTCCTAAGCCTCCGGCTATATGTGTTCCAAGTGCTAGCGATCCCCACAGCTTACAACAGGCGCTGAATTTGTGCGTTAGTGCAGAGAACTACACTATCCGCACTTCAAAATTTGGTGTGTCACGGATATACACGTCCAACTTCGAAGCTTTCCGCAAAACAGTGGATAAGCTTACTGAATTGAAATGTCAATTCTGGCAACACCAGCTTAGACAGGATAAGGTCATCAAGGGAATGCATACAAACGTGCCGAAGATGCAAATAAAGGATTCTATGGCTGAAAAGGGCTTTAAATATCTTAACTTATATTGCCCAAGAAAGACTGATTGGCACAATATTGAAATAGGTGAAAATGAGGATGTGGAAACTGTTGATTACAAAACGAGTCAAAATATATATTTTGTCAACAAACAGAGACCGAAAGTAGCGGATGCCTTGAAAATAACCCAATTGGGCAGATTCAGAGTTACAGTAGAGCGTGCTCGACGCAGAAAACAACTAATGCAGTGCCTGAGATGCCACATCTTTGGGCATTCTAAAAAAAAAAAAAAAAAAAATTATTGTGCCAGAGACTCAATATGTGCAAATTGTTCTGGCATGCACGAGACTAGACTCTGAATCAGCGTCAATAAATCGTATATAAACTGTGGTGGAGAGCATTCTTCAACAGATATGGAGTGTCCAGTAAGTATTGAAAAAAATTCGAAAAACTGAGAGCCAAATCAAGACTACCTACTGATGGCAACGCTTTCAAACTATTCGTAATGCTTCTCATGGCTTTATCTCATCGGAAGCTATTAGAGGCAGGATGTCGTAGGCCGACGTAGCTAGACCTGCAAGACCAACCGGTGCCATGCAGACCAATCAAGTAAATCATGACATAACGTCTGACAACAGATTCCAAATACTGGAAAACTCTATTATAGCCATTAACTCTAGAATGGACCAACTGTTCAAATTAGTACAGGAGACTATGGACTCAAATAAGGCATTCAGAGAACTGGTGCATGTTCTCATCACAAGGATGAATTAATGACGCAACCAATCATAACAAGTAACAACGTTGCAGTTAGGCGCAACAACAAGGCGCAATAACAAACATTTGAATAACGAAATATTTCGGCAATTAGAAAACGCAAATTGGGCATTCAATTTGCAGTGCAGTCGCGTTTTTCTAGTGCTCCCGCAAAAAATAAATATTTACCAGAACGCCGCCACCAGAATATCTGGAAACGGCACAGACAATTTGTGCGTGGGTGCCCGCGCATCATACCTTCATAGTGTTCAATAAATCAAAGAAGAAAATCACTATAGTAAAAAACAAAATTTTCGCCAGCGCACGTGCGCGTGTGTTTTGTTTTGGTTCTGCCAAAACAAAAACAAAAACCTGCAGCCTACTTTTGGGCTGTCAAATATTTTTGGTAAAAGGCATACTTTTAGGCCGTACTAATCTCTCAACTTTGTGTGACTGCACTTAAATCAATGATGCCCAACAATAGCAACAATCAAACTCCTACGTCCGCAAACCTGCAAGCAAATATACAAGCAAGATTTGATGCGACTATTGCTAAAAGAATGGCATCCCAAACAGCTAAATCCAACACTGCAAGCGCAGATCTCACCGCTGCCCCTACAAAAGCGTCAGCAAACTTGCAAGAGCAGTTTAAGATGATCATGGCACAGAAAATGAACGCAACAGCCAAATTGGATGTAACAACAGTGCAAACTCCGAGGAACGCAAATACAAAACGGAAACTAGCAGGTATTTCTCCAAAGATCGCCAAGAAGAAGATGCTGGAAGATCAACCAAGCACAAGTACTGCGGCAGCTAAAGCTATGTCTCAAAATCGTTTTGCCCTCCTACAAGCGGATGACGATACTGAAGAAATCGAAGAAATTTCAATGGACGATACAGTACCAATGGAGAAACCTACGCCACGCCCGCCCCCTATTTGGTGTCCTAATATCAACTCGGTGGCTAACTTCCACTTGCTAATTGAGCAATGCATCAGCAAAAACTCGTACGATATAAAGGCAAAGCGAAACGACCTTGGCGTACTTACGCGAAACAGCGAAGATTATCGCGCCGTCGTGAAGCACTTCACAGAGCAAGGACTGGAGTTCCACTGCTACCAGTTAAAAGAGGATAAGCCTTACCGAGTTTGCCTTAAAGGTCTTCATCACAGCACAGATGCACAATGCATTAAAGAAGATCTCGAAAATAAGGGGCACACAGTTAAAAATGTGCACAATCCGGTTAGCCGCATCGACAAATCGCCGCTAAATATATTTTTTGTCGATGTGATCCAGGCACCAAACAATAAGCAAATTTTAGATTTGCGGGTTATTTGCAGACAGCGATGCACGGTTGAACTTCCACGCAAGTTCAACGACTTAACGCAATGCTATCGCTGCCAAGAATTTGGGCACACGCAGAGATACTGCCACAAAACACCCAGGTGTGTGAAATGCGCAGAGGATCACGACTCCAAACACTGCACTAGACCAAAAGACCAACCTCCAATTTGTGTCCACTGCGAAGAGCAACACCCGGCCAACTATAAAGGTTGCCTCACGTACAAGAGGTTATTAAAATTGCAGGCTCCAGTACAAGACATAACCCAGCAAAAGGCTTTAACGCTGCACCGCGCCGCTTCGAAGCAGCACAGCCACAGTTCGTGAACAACAATATGAACGCTACTGCGCAAGCGCACGGAATATCATACGCCCAAGCAGTTAGAGGAGTAAAATCCCAAGCTGACCCTTACAAGCCCGATGCGGGATTTATGCAGATTCTGCAACAGCAGCAGCGACAATTTGAAGCCATCCATGAAGAGCTCAGAGCAATGCGAGAGGTGCAAGCCCAACAAGCAACAATGATGACCAGCCTAATGGCTCTAATCACCAAGCTCAGTTCCAAATAATGGCCTTACGTATAGGAATTTGGAACGCTAATGGCTTGCGTAATAAAGCGCAGGAATTAGTAGTTTTTCTCCTACAAAAAAACGTAGATGTAATGCTCATTGCAGAAAGTCGTGAATGTCCGACACTTAAATTCAAGGGTATGAGCACTATCAGGCCCATGGCGGAGGAACAAACAGCTTCGGTGGATCATCGCTCCTGGTTCGGTCAACACTGACACATACACCTCTACTTCCTTATGCCAACGCAACACTGCAGTGCTCCGCTGTTACCATTCCAACATCAATTGGAGAAGTAGAAATTGCGTCGATCTATTGCCCACCAAACAGCGATCTTCACACGCAGGACATAACTCAGCTGCTAAGCCGAAGCAGTAACAAAGTTATAATTGGAGGAGACTGGAACGGATGGCACCCATTTTGGGGAAGCAGTAGGTCAAACCAACGCGGAGAGGTAATATTTGATGCGATTCAAAGGTGTCAATATTCCATCCTGGCTACTGGAGGCCCTACACGCTACCCAATAAACGGGCAATGTCCGTCAGCAATTGACTTCGCAATTTACAAAGGCCTTTGCGACAGACAACTTGGCATAGAAGACCACCTAGAGTTGTCATCTGACCATCTGCCACTAGTTGTTACACTTCATGCGCAGCCACAGCTCTTTCCAACCAGACAACGGCTCCTGCCTGTAGGATCGGATCTGACAAAATTTAAGCTTGCCCTGCAATCGTCACTGGACCCAGAAATTGAGCTACGCACTGCTGAAGATGTGGAATACGCAGCAACTAAACTGCAAGACGCGATAAAAGAAGCAGCGTGCTTAGCCGCACCACCCTCTCGAGCAACACAAAGTCCTTCTCCTTATAATACAGTCCTCTCCCCGCATGCTCAAAGTCTTCTTGAGTATAAAAGATGGACAAGGAGCCGATGGATCCGATCACGGACAGAAAACAATAAGAGAAGGTATAACGAAGCCACCAGACAGCTCAAAGAAGTCCTGGCTCAGTTGCAAAATAGGCAAATTAGTGAGGCGCTAGAACGTGCGGATGCAGCCGGCGCAGAATTCCAGCTTTGGCGATATACACGCAACATAAAAAGACAGCCACTACGTCGTCATCCTATTCGCAATGCCAATGGAGTGTGGCTAATGGGAGACGAAGCTCAAGCTGAGGCATTTGCTGACCACCTAGAGGAGCAATTCACGACAGTGATAACAACTGCACCAGCAGAACTAGAAGACATGCGAGCAATAGTGAGCTCTCCTTTAGCAGAATCCCTAGCAATCGAGCCATGCACAAAGGCAGAAGTCATCAACCTTATGAATAAGGTAAACATTAAAAAAGCGCCAGGACACGACCGTATAGATGGCAAAGTAATTAGGGCTCTGCCAAACTCAACAATCGACTACCTCGTAGTGCTGTGCAACGCCATACTTCGCACTCAACACTTTCCAACTTGCTGGAAATGTGCTGAAATAGTCATGATTCCGAAACCTGGCAAACCCGAAACGGAAATTACTTCCTATAGACCAATCAGCTTACTACCGGTGCTCTCCAAAATATTCGAAAGAATATTCATGCGTAGAGTACTGAAAGAGCTGAGTGAGAGAAGGACTATACCAGATCACCAATTTGGCTTTAGGAGACAGCATGGCACACCAGAGCAAGTACACCGAGTGGTTCAACACATATTGGGCGCGTTTGAAGAAAAGGAATACTGTTCTGCAGTATTTATAGATATCAAGCAGGCATTTGACCGGGTTTGGCATCTGGGCCTGTTAAAGAAGATAAAAGACGCTCTACCCAGCTCCTCCTTTAAGATGTTGGCTTCATACCTAGCAGAACGAACCTATCACGTAATAAAAGGACAAGCAACTTCGTCGACTCGGCCCGTCAGAGCAGGTGTACCCCAAGGCAGTGTTCTTGGCCCTATATTGTACACTCTATTCACCGCTGATATGCCACTGCCTCTACCCAATAATGGTATGCTAATCGCCACGTATGCTGATGATACCGCCATTCTCAGTCGGAATAAGTCGCCACAAGTTGCCTCAGTCAAGATGCAAACATATCTGAACGAACTGAATAGATGGCACAAACGCTGGAGCATCGCTGTGAACACACAAAAATCAATGCATGTCACCTTCACACTAAGAAAAGGCGACTGTCCAGACGTATTGCTTGGAGATACAATACCGAGGGCAAATAAAGTAAAATATCTCGGAGTCATACTGGATAAGAGACTAACGTACGGTGCTCACATAAGCCAGACGGTGAAGAGGTGCCAGTTCAAACTGAAAAAACTTAACTGGATGCTAAGGAGCGACAGTAAACTATCGCTCTACAGCAAAAAGAAAATTTATAACGCGATTGTGGCACCAGTATTCACATACGCTATACCTTTATGGGGATCTGCTGCGCAAACGCACATTAAAAGAATACAAATTTTACAAAACAAAGCACTCAGAAAATGGACCGGAGCCGAATGGTTCGTGAGGAACGAAACACTCCATGCAGATCTCAAGATGCCGACTATAGCAGAGCTCATTGGCCGACACAGCTCTAGGTACGCGGATAGAATATCCGTCCACCCAAACCAACTAGCGGCAAACCTACACGTCAACACAACAACCAGAAGACTAAAAAGATGCCATCCCCTAGATAATCGTGATATAAATTAAGTAGAATATAATAGAAAATTTCGGCATTAAGCCATCTCCTTAGTTAAGGTAAATTTAAGCATGCGCTATAGAGTCAAGGACAAAAGCTGCAATAAAATGAAATAATTAAAAAAAAAAAAAAATTAGAAAACGTACATGGCAAGCAACAAACGTTTTTCCTATACATATGTACATATGTACATACATACAGATTTACACATGTACACACTATACGAGTATACACACAATTTTCTATGTAAGCATACAAAAGTTTGCATGCCAGAATATTCTAAAGCTAGGTACACACGATGCAAACTATTTGCAGCAAGTTAAAAATAATTTGTAGCAAAAGTTTGCACAACTGTTCACACCAATGCAAATATTGCATGCAAATTACTTGCTGCAATCCATTTTTGTTTTGCACGTAAATTTTTGCATGGCTATTTCGTGCAATATATTGCGTTAATGTCTACACGTGTTTTAATTTTTTATTTGCATTGCTTGCAAGTGACACTCATTGCACGTTCTGTTGTTTGGGAAAAGGCAAGGAATAACGACGTGTTAATATTATGTCGGCACAAAAATCGAGAGTTGCTGCTGTTGCTATATTAGTAATTTTGATAAAAAATATTTCATAAAAAGTAAGAAGTGAAAGATTTGGTAAAAAAAAAAAAAAAAAAAAAAAAAAAAAAAAAAAAAAAAAAAAAAAAAAAAAACAGCTAACAGTGGTAGTACCTACTAACTAACTATAAAGGCACGCATAGCGTTAGCAGTTGCAAACTATAAAATAATTTACTTCGATGTAGGAGGCAAAGGAATAATTTCTGATGGAGGATGTTAAGGTGCCCCATGTACTTGTAGCGGATGATGCATTCGGATAGAAAAGATACATAATGAAACCATGTCCATTTAGAAATCAACCTGCCATTGGGACTAGGGCCAGAAAATACAATAGATGTTGTCTCTGCAATTTGCGCATTACATAACTGGTTGATGGCCAAGAAAGAGTCAAAAAATGAGCTGCATACCATTTCAAAGAAGTACGGAAAACTCTACTGAATTTAAACATTTTTTTGTACCTGACATGGCAATACAAACATATATGAAATAATCAATTACTCTGATATTTTCAATAAATTTTATTATTTACAAAAATTTTGAATTTTATAATTATTTCCGTCGTCATTTTTATTGAATTTAGGCGCTTTGCTTGCTGCAATCACTAACTATGGTTAGTGCTGCAATATAGCGATTGAAAGCAAACAGCACATGCAACCCTGCAAGCAACTGACGCAACCAACTTAACGTCAAAATTCTGTATTCAGACGACAAGCAAAAAAAAGTTGCCGAAAACAGTTATTGCAAATTTTTTGTTTGCAGCAAAATGTTTGCACTCGTGTTCAAACGTGCAAATTTGATTGCAGCATTCAACTTTCTGCAAATTGTTTGCATCGTGTGTACCTAGCTTAAGAATTGTGACTGAATTAGGAATTTTTCGATTGTTACTTAAATTTTGTCAGAGACGCTCTAGCAATGCCTGATTTGGTTTTAGTTAATGTGGTTCGGATCAGGGCAGTAGCGCTGGTGGTAAGCGCTATGCAAGCTATACCTAGGTGCGTGGGTTCGAATCCCACAGAAAACTTTTTTTCAAAAATTATTATTTTTTAATTTTTTTATATTTGTATATTTATTTTAAAATGCTTGCTGCCAATTGATTGCCAATTAATTTATAAACATATATGAATTGTACATTTAAGCAAAAACTAAAACTGCTTTATGCTTTCCATTTGCCACGCTGTGTGGCAAGCAGATTTTCTATGCATGTATATATGTATGTATGTATGTATGTGTACACAGATGTTTGTATGTGTATACACATCCAGTGTGTATACATATAGCAAGAATTGCGATTGTATTGTTTTGTTTTGTCACAAGCTGCTGATCAGCTGGTCAGCTGATCAGCTATGAATTTATTTAGGTTTGGCTAACGATTACATGTTGTTTTCAAAAAACCTGGGTTCGAATCCCGCTGGAAACTTTTTATTTATTAATCGAAAACTTATAAATTTTATTTTTTAAATTCATTAATATTATTATATTTATGTTAAAATGCTTTTTGCCATCTTAGCAATTGCTACTAAGCTATTATATGCATGAATTATGCAGTTCGCCACAACAAACTTCTTTGCCGATTTGCCACGCCCCCAGTGGGCGTAGACGCATAATTAGATTACCTTTCTAGGTTCTTAGAAAGGGCCGAGGCTAACATGCCTGCAAAATTTGGTTGCTTACATTCCAAAAATGCGAAAATTACAGGGTATTTTTCGATATGCAACGCCCCCAAAGAGGCTGAAAAATTATTTTTGGGTCATCGATAGAGGAGGACATTAGTAGCTGAACCATCCAAATTTCAAGCTTCTAGCTCAAAAACTGTAGGAGATAAAAACTTTTGCGCTTTGCCACGGCCCCTGGGGGCGTAGATATATCGGCCATAGCTTATTGGACTTGGATTGTCAACCCGAGTATACATGCAAAATTTCAAGTATCTAGTGTCAATAGTGTTCAAAATATAGCACAATTTGAAAAATCACTATATATTCAGGTCCGATTTGCCACGCCACCAATGGGCGTAGACATATAACTTTTTGATCGATCTTATTAGAATCATAAAATTAACTCACATGCAAAATTTCAGCGTTCTAGCTTAAACGGTGTAGAAGATACGTTTTTCCCGATTTGCCACGCCCCTAGTGGGCGGATCGGGAAAATTTTACACTTTATAAATCGGGAGCATATATGAGTATATGTTTATAATTTCAAGTCTCTAGCTCTAATAGCACTGAAAAATATTGCGTTCATACGGACAGACGGACAGACAGACGGACATTGTACAAACCCAATATACTTTTTCCCCTTCGGGAACAAAGTATAAAAATCGGATTGTGGAACGCTCGGGGACTAGCTAGGGGCTCTGAAGAACTCCGGCTGTTTCTGAAGACGTTGCCATCTCCAGCGACAGACAAATAGCTATTGTCCAGCTATAGACAACAGAGGGTCCAGTCGCACTCGCAGCAGTATACCTACCACCAGGTCAGCGTTGGATAAGAGCCGAGTTGGATACTCTATTTGCCATGCTCAGCAACAAATTTATCGCAGTCGGTGATTAAAACGCTAAGCACGCATTGTGGGGCAACTCAAGGGCCTGTCAAAGGGGCAAGGAACTGCAAGGTACTGTTGCGAATGGTCAGTATCAGATCTTAGCTACGGGTGAACCGACATTCTATTCGTATAACCCTCTGGTAGCACCATCTGCACTAGACTTCTTTGTCGTAAACGGATTCAACATAAGACGACTTAGTGTGTGCACGCTACACGAGCTCTCATCAGATCACATTCCTCTACAAGCTGTCTTGCACTCAACGGCTCTGTTCAAGCCACAACGAGGTTGTTTCCTGAGTCGTGGCGCTGATATAGAGGTATTTAAGGCACATCTAATGCAACGCATCGATCTAGATATGGGCATCAGTAAATAATGTATACGATATTTGCCTGAAGGCCTCTGTCGCCCTGGCTTAAAATTAAATTGTTATTTAGAATTAATTCTTAGTAACAATAAAAATAAATAAAATAAAATAAATAAGATATGGGCATCCAAGATACAGATGATATTCACAACGCGATCAACAGCTTTATGGACAACCTGAAACAAGCAGCAATACAAGCTACACCAAGAAACCAACCAGTATACAGACAGTAACAGCTTCCCTCTGTAATAGTTAATCTCATTCGTCTCAAACGCAAAGTTAGAAGAGAATATGCGAGAAACGGAGATACACGAATCCAAAGAATCCATAATAGACTTGCAAATCGTCTTCAAAAAGTGCTTGCCCGCAGAAAGCAAATAGAAATGGATAACATGTTGGAACACTTGGGCACTGATGCTTCCACAAACTTCTCTCTCTGGAGAATCACTAGAAACTATAAGTCGCAGATCACGCCGAATTCGGCTTTAAGGAACCAGAGCGGAGGTTGGTGCCGTACCCCACAGGAAAAAGCAGAAGTGTTTGCGAATAATCTGGAGCAACGCTTTCGTCTACATAACTTTGCTTCGGAAAGACACAGGAGAATGATTGAATGATGACTCTACCTACTAATCCAGTCACCTTGAATGAACTAAAGCTTCTTATATCCAAGCTGAAGCCCAAGAAGGCTCCGGGCGAGGACCTCCTTGACAGCAGAACTCTACAACTTCTTCCAGATCAAGCTCTACTCCTTCTAGTGCTGATATTTAACAGTATACTGCGAGTAGGATATTTTCTAAAAATATGGAAGTCGGCACCCATTATAATGCTTCTTAAGCACGGAAAATAGCCTACGGACGTGGACTCCCACAGACCTATCAGCCTTCTTGCGGCACTGGGCAAAATGATGGGGAGGCTGATACTCAACAGACTCCTTAACATCGAGGCTGTAACTGAGGCGATCCCCAAATTTCAGTTTGGTTTCCGATTGCAACACGGCATCCCAGAACAGCTTCACAGACTGGTAAGCTTCATATTACCCTTTATTCGATATTCACTGCGGATATGCCCACACTGCAATCACTTGACTCGGTGCTAGAGACGTGTTAATAGCGACCTACGCTGACGATACCGCGGTGCTCATCAGAAAAAGCTGCATTCTACAGGCCACGAGTGCACTCCAGCAGTATCTTAACGTATTTCAGGAATGGGCTCAGAAATGGAACATTTGCATAAATACTGGCAAATGTTCAAACGTAACTTTTACAAACCGCCCGCATAGCTGCCCTGGGGTCAGCTTAAACAGGAGAATGCTAAATCACAAGTTAGCGTATAAATACCTCGGTGTGACGCTGTACAGACGAATTACTTTTAAAAGATATATTACTATGCTGCAGCAGTCCTTCAAATCTAAAATCGCTAAAGTGTCTTGGCTGCTCGCAGCACGTAATAAGCTGTCACTGGACAACAAGGTCAGAATATACAAGACCATCCTAGTTCCTATCTTGTTCTACGCCATACAAGTGTAGCTGCATAGCTAGCTTGAATAGTGTAGCTTGAATAAACTGCGTATACTGCAAGCCAAAACTTTGGGGAAGATCACAGGGGCTCCCTGGTACATGAGAACCAGGTATATAGAAAGAGATCTTAAGGTCACTAAAATTGGAGACAAAATCCAGGAAGTTGCCAAAAAGTACCAAGATAGGTTAAATTCCCATTCAAATAGTCTGGCCAGGCGCCTAGGTACAGCAGATTTTAGACGTACATCCACTAGAAGAAGACTAAAACGCCATCACCCTCAAGACCAGCTGGATCGTGTCTTGACATGAACATTTTTTCATAGTATTCATATAATTTTCACAAAATATATATTTTTTTTTTCTGCTAATTTATCCTATGTTAGAATTAATATAGCTTTAAGTAGTTTTATAATTTTTTAATTTCCGTTTAGATTAAGTTGCCTTAAAGGTAACGGTACGTTAAGCTGTAAATAAACATTTATTAAAAAGTCTTTGGAAGCTTCTGTGTTCCCTTCAATATGGAAAGAGTCTTTCATCATTCCTCTATAGAGAAGATCTGATATTTCCAATTACAGAGGTATTGCGAAATTATCTGCTTTCCGAAGCTATTTGAAACAAGTAAGAAAAAGTGCTCGACTAGATAATACCCTGAACCCAATTTTAATAAAATAAAATAATAATCTGTACTGTGGTTTGGTTTTTTGTAATTATCTTGAAAATGCATCAATTTTAGTGCTGAAAATGGCAAAAAACTTCTTTATTTTGACAAATAGTTAAATATATTGCTCTTGATTAGTACTAAAATTAATCCGTTTTCAAGATAATTACAAAAAACCAGAGTCGAGCGTGACATAAAGTTGACTTTTCTGGAGAATTACCCATATGGATAAATCAGAAAGTATACAGTATATAATGTATATAATGTATGCGTGTAACGTTCAAAATGTACATATGTATGTATGTACATGTATTATACATTGCATTGCAAAAAAAAAATAATAATAGATGGCGCTTATATTAGTTGAAATTCGAAAATTTTTATATTATTAAATATCATTAAAAATAGACCCAACAAATAGACGTTCTTCGATTAACACGCATCTCCTAACACAGACACTTCATAATTGTAAAAGAAATATATCCATGCCACCCAAAGCTGTAATAGCCATAATAAATAAGTTCACTGCTAAAGCGCCATCTAGCAAGTTTAAATTTTTGGACCATGCTAGGCTAGTTTTGAATGTACATGTGTGCATACATATAGGAAAACCGCAGATGTCACGTGCTTTTGTTATTTGGGCAAACTTTCTGTTCATTATTTTCTGTTGACTTAACGGAATAGAATATAATTGAAACAAAAACACTTTCAGAAATGATGCTATTAAATATTTGAAATAAAAAAAAAACGCACTTAATCACAGGTATCAAATACGAAAGAATAAATAATAATAAAGAAAGAAATAATACAAAAAAAAAAAAAAATTAAAATTAAAATTAAGAATAAGAAATCATGAAGGGTTTAGGCGAGACTAGAACCTGCGACACCCTAACATTCGTTGCATCTGCCTAGCCATCTACACCACGGCTCACTTAAACGACAGAGTAGCGAAAACGAGTGAAATTCGCCATATACGAAAGAAACACTAAAGCAGTGGCTGAAAATACAAATACAATTCAAAGACAATTCTAACGCAATTCAAAAACAATTGTGATTCTTAAGCTAGGTACACACGATGCAAACAATTTGCAGCAAGCTAAAACTAATTTGTAGCAAAAGTTTGCACAACTTTTCACACCAATGCAAATATTGCATGCAAATTACTTGCTGCCATAAATTTTTGTTTTGCACGTAAATTTGCCGCAAACAGTTATTGCAAATTTTTTGTTTGCAGCAAAATGTTTGCACTCGTGTTCAAACGTGCAAATTTGATTGCAGCAATCAACTTGCTGCAAATTGTTTGCATCGTGTGTACCTAGCTTTAGAATATACGCGCATAGCAACATAGAAAACGGCCCAAAATTTTTTGTGTGTATATGTGCACACGCATACGAAACATTGATTTGCATTGCTCAACGTTGCTTGCATTTCCATTGTTATTTTAATTGTTTTAAAATTTTAAAAATATATAATGGAATGTAATGAGAGTTTCAGCATATCATCTACATATTCTATTTAACATTTTAGGTTTTTTTTAGAAATCATAACTCTTTTACAATTAGCTTTACATGCACAAATATGTACGATTGCAGCCCCACGCTGATCTACGCTTGCACACATATACATACATATGTATGTACATATGTATGTACGCCTGCAATGCGTCTTGCTGTTTCGCTGCCTTGCTTGCTGCGCCACATGGGTTTTGATGAGAAAACTTTATAGACTAATAATTCTGTTTCTAGATGGACAATCGTATTGATATGTTCAGATTAAGGTTATGATATTCATATCTATATGCTAAACCAAACTATATGTCTCAAGTATTTGAAATGCATTTTTTACACATTTGGGAGTGTGGGGGCGACTTGGGGACCGGAACCCAAAATCTTACAAAAACCGAAATTGTATTAGATTGGTATCTATATATATGTAGAGGACTTAGAGGCTCTAACTCTAAAGATGAATTAGCTGGAATTTTATAACTGGTTCCCGATAAGTTCATTTATCGATAACTTTGCAAATATACAAGTTTTTGAATTTCTGAAACAAACTCGTACTGCGCGTGCAATTTACGGACCTAACACAAAAATAATGAACTCTCTAGCTTTTGTATCTTCAGAAATCGACGCGTTCAAACATACGGACAGACGGACGGACAGACAGACGGATATGGTTATATTAACTTTTCTCATCACCCTGATCAAAAATATATATACTTTATGGGGTCTGCCACGCCTCCTTCTGCCTGTTACACACTTTTAACAAAACCATTATACCCTGATTTCCCATTTTCAATGGGTTCAGGGTATAAAAATTATAACATCAACCTTGCAACACTTCTGCATATCGATTATTCAACCATCCCAACATGGTTTTATTCAGAATCGATCAACATCCTCGAATTTACTTCACTTGTCAATGATAGTTTTTCTAAAAAAAATGCAACTGATGTTATTTATACTGATATCAGTAAAGCATTTGACACAGTTAATCATCAGATACTAATTCTGAAGCTTGAAAGTTTAGGATTTTCCCCTAAACTTGTGTCCTGGATTTCATCCTATTTGAACGGTACTTCTAAACTTATCTTTGTTTCGCCTGGTGTTCCTCAAGGTAGCCATTTAGGACCATTACTCTTTTCGCTTTTTATAAATGACCTTCCTAGTTGCATCTCTTATTCTACCATATTTATGTATGCGGATGATGTAAAACTTTGCCTTCCATACTCCAGTGCAAATAGGCATCTACACCTTCAAGATGACCTTGATGCATTTCAATCTTGGTGTGTGGTGAACCAGTTGCACCTAAATTGCTCAAAGTGTAGGACTATGACTTTCAGTCGTTCCGTTCCTCATATTGTTGACTATAAAATTAGTAACATTTCCTTACAGTCTTACAGTCAAAGATCTTGGTGTTCTCTTTGACTGTTAAGTTAAAACTTAATTTCAATTTTCATATTTCTACCATCATAAATGAAGCCAAAAGCGTGCTTGGCTTTATTAAACGTTGGTCTAAGGAATTTAAAGCTACTTGTTTTTTCAAGTACGTAGACCTACCTCGGGCACGTTAGTAGCTTCTTCTCGACTGGATGCATTTGCGTCGAATGTCACCTATTTGTGCATTCCAATACATAAGTGCTTGTTGTCGCGTGAACTGCTTGCGGCGTAGCATGCTGCTATCGCAAGCACACTGAATTTAGGCTACCATTTTGCACGCTCTCAGCATTGCGAGATGTGCCCAGTGAAAAGACCGCGGGATCAAAAGTATTATACGATTCTCTCCACAAGTTTGGCGCCCTGGTAGATGGCTCACCTATTTTGAACAGAAGTGCCGAAAATCGCTCCCTCTATAGGATTCGCAATGGCTTCATGTTGCTTTCCGAAAAGGGGATGAAGTGATAAAAGTAATGTCAATTACAGATCCGTATCCAGACCGACTGAAGGTGATTTCGTGACCAGTGTCGAGCAGTGCAACATCCAGCGTCGCGATTATCTCTAGTAGGATACGACTCTGGCAACTCTATTCTAACACTCATGATTCGAAATAACCTGCTATAATGGCCTTTCGACCCCTAGCATCCACGGCAAGCTCGTCAAGCGTCGTTGTGAATTCGTCAGGTAGCAACTGTAGAGCCACAACATACCGTATCGGCCGAGTACGAATCCACTGAAAGACTAAACATTTAATGGTACATTCGTTGAATTACCACTTACATTCGTTGAATTGCCACAATACAGCTTTACCATTACTGTCTGTTGCCCACGTTTGATGATGGAGCAATCCATCAACTCCACCCTTTTGTTCCTCTTTACTCGCTTACTCATTCAGATAGTGTTTTAACTACCGCTCGGTCGCCAAGGCCTGGCCTACAGGCCTGCCTTCGTGCAGGGCCTTAGGACTTATGAGTTGCAACAAAATGTCCTCCTTAGCTGCCTTCCTAACGCCTTGAACGTCGCCGCTCAGATGTTTAAATTTAGGTCGCTCTTAACAACGCGAAGCATGTCCGCATGTAGCTGCAACCACTTACGCCTGAAATCGCAATTGCGTCAGTTCTGGGTCGCTTCTGCATTGGCCTTCGTCCTTTGACGACCGTTCATCTGTTCGGATTTCCCGCGATCTGCCTGGTTTGAATGCTCAGCGGCAGCCCGTAGAGCCTTTGGTTCTTTTGGGTTCTCTTCGCTTTTATTGGGTCTGGGCTTTTTTGAGGGAGTTTTCCTCTGTTCGGTGGCAACTTCGTTTTACTACCTGTTAGGGCACTAATGCTCGCTGTTTGAGCTTTCTCAACTACCTTCTTTGGCGGTGTGGTCTGCACCTCGCAGCTTTTAATCGGACGGACGCAAAAAAAAAAGAGCGGCACGAGTTACTGTCCCGGGAGTATGGGTGATGCTACCGTGGCCGAGGTTATGTGTAATAATACATTGGTGTAAATAAAACACTTTAACTTTTTATTCTGTTTGTGGTCTTATATTTTAATTTTTGTTGCTCAATTGATGGGCTCGCTTTAATATTCAGAATGAGAGTGACTCTCGTTCTCTGGCAATCGTAGGTTTTTTGCTTTCCTCACGCCGAAACTCACTCGGCGCCAGACGCTAAAACTGATGCAATATTTGTCTCTTCTTGAGAAAAATACTATTCTGATGATTCTGATGAAATGTCCGAAAGCGCATCAACTCAATATAGCACATATATTTTCAGCATGCGCCGTCGCAGCGCCCGCGTCTTCAGCTACTCATGATCCGTTGTGTTGAATGTGTGCGAGTTGGCACTCATGGCCGTAGTTAGCTTTATGTGCGAAGGGGCTTAGGTAGGGAACAGCATATTATTATCCGCTGTTAGCTCGCGCGAAAACTTGCAGCTCGTCCTCCGTGCTAGCATCCATCCTTGCTCCGACTACTAAGGCGTGGAGCCTGTAGTGGGCAATGACTATTTATAATTTTGAGTTTAGAGACCACAGCAACTTCAAACTCAGCTTAACTACGATGGGAGCCCGAAAGTATGCACTACTTTAACGATTGCGACTTCTCTGCAAAAGTTAGGTTGCTGTCTTTTCTAAGACTTAGCAACTCACCAAATTTAGTGGGCAGCTGATTTTCCGCTGCGATTTCCAGCACTAGTATCAGCTGTTAGAGTGAATGCATCTGATTCTTGTTATTTGTGCAAGTGCGCTAACTAAAGTTGTTTTTGTATACCCTGAACCCATTGAAAATGGGAAATCAGGGTATAATGGTTTTGTTAAATGTATGTAACAGGCAGAAGGAGACGTCGCAGACCCCATAAAGTATATATATTCTTGATCAGCAGAAAAAAATAAGTTGATTGAGCCCTGTCCGTCTGTCCGTCCGTCCGTCTGTCCGTCTGTCCGTCCGTATGAACGTCGAGATTTCGGAAACTACAAAAGCTAAAATGCTGAAATTTCACATGAACATGCATATGTTAGCTACGCAGTACGAGTTTATTTTGTTTTTTCGATAACTCATCCCATTTCCAAATTATCGATAAAAATCGAAAATTCGTTTCAAATTTTTAGGTTTTTTGGGCATAACTTCTACACTGTTTCAGCTACAGACTTCAAATTTGTTTATTTAGATAGATATTATGTATACGCAGATTATGTAATTTACAGATTTTGGATGCCACGCCCCCTTCGCCCCCAATTAAAAAAAAACCATTTCAAATACTAGAGACTTGCAATTTGACATATAGATAGATTTAGATACTCTTAATCTACTTTAAAAATTTCATATAGATAGTCCATCTAGAAATGGAGTTATGAGCGTCCAAAGTTCAGCCCAACCCGCCTCCAAGCCACGACAGCAACTGCGCGGTTAGCAGAGCGTGCGCTCATAAGTGCGTAAAGAAGAAGAGTATCACTTTTTTGCAGGGTTCAGGGGATCTCGTAGTCGAGCCGCCTCGACTAGAGCCTTCTTACTTGTTTTTTTTTAGTTTTATGAAGTGTAAATAACGTTGCAGATTCGCAATGAATCCACTAAAGGTTCTTATCTGGAATGCTAACGGCATTTCATCAAAAGCAAAAGAAGTTGAGCTCTTCGTTTACAACAACAGCGTCGACATTCTTCTTTGACGGAGATCAGGAGGAAGCGTGGAGATACGATTGTGGCTTTCCACACATACAGGCGACCAAGCATAGATCAGCATGTGTGTGCTCTTGTTTTGCATGTATAGTTTCTTACGCGTGGATAATCAAAACGAAGCATTCTTGGAATATGATTCGTTCGAAGAAGGGCTCAGGGGATTTCGGAGTCGAGCAGTCTCGACTACAGCTTTCTTACTTGTTTATGTAGACTTTCATTATTCATGGCTGAAATTGCGCTCTACTTATGGCGCGATCATTTTACATAGCACTAAGAAAGAAATCGAAAACCCACATTTACTGCCACATACAAGTAAAACTGATAATTTATAAGGGGAAAAATATTATTTATTGAAAATATTATTATTTCGGTTGAAAAAAAAAAAAAAAAAAAAAAAAAAAAAACAGGGGCGTATTGAGTTTCAGGTGCGCATTGGTTTTGGCTCAGCATTAAAATTCACACACGTCAACCATACCTTTTAATGTATGTATGTGTACAATTTACATATGTCTCTGTATATACATACATATATGTATGTATATGTTTCACATTTCACTTTCGTTATGTTGGCCAAAAGTTTTGTTTGGCAAAAATTGGATATTTTGATAAGTCTATTTGCTGCTTTCTTTTGGCGCTGAATGCAAATCTAAATTTAAATTCATTAAACGCCTTATAAGTTGTTGTTGTTGTTGTTTAATTGTTTGTATTTTGTGAAACAATGTGCGGCTGTAAATATCTCTCAGCGCCATAAATCTGTGCCTGGTCACGTACAGAAAAATCATCGTATCTATTTTCACTTTCGTTCGAATGCAAAGTTTGCATTAACTTCGGTATTTTCCTCTTTTCCTTTCGAGATCCTCCCCCATGAGACAGAAATAGGCATTGCTTTTATACCCTGAGCCCATTGAAAATAGTATTAAATTAGTATCTACAGTAGCGAGCAAAAATGAGTGAATGTTTGCAAACTTTGACTTTGAATAAATTAATACATTTTTAATATATTTTATATAAACTTGTATTAAAATACAACTTGATGTACTCTTTTGAATATGTTATCAGCTAAACTTTTAATATTTATTTTGGAATTTAATCCGATTACGTTTCTACGCGATCCCATACTCCCTCCATGTGTGTTGGGGCTGCATCGTCCTGTCCCAGACCTCCTTT
Source organism: Drosophila koepferae (assembly GCA_030914345.1). Taxonomy (NCBI): domain Eukaryota; kingdom Metazoa; phylum Arthropoda; class Insecta; order Diptera; family Drosophilidae; genus Drosophila; species Drosophila koepferae. The sequence continues at coordinate 325,630 of JAUESR010000064.1, forward strand.
CACGATTGACCAAACATTTTAAATCAGAATGGGGTCGGCACTCATTGTTCGTCACTCCATTAGCTGAAAATATTGATTTCCCATCCATTCCTTAACACTTTTAGCCGTATCCTTGGGATTATCACCTTGTTAGATACCAATTTCTTTTCCAGGATACGCCTATTTCTTTAAAAAGATAAGACGATGGGCTTGACGAATACTAAGGAACCCTTTTTTGAGCATTATACCTTGTATTAAATTCAGAGAACCAGCGGCATCACAAAGACATTTTGTGGGAGTCGCTATGTATGGCTGCTTGCTTCATATGGTTCATACCATGGCCCTATGACAGCAGTATTTCTTTAAATTTGACAACACTGTTGAGCTTGGATTCATTAGAATCATTTCAATTATAAGAATCAAAATTCAACAGCTTTTAGTCAGATGAGAGAAAATACTGCTCTCGTAGAGCCGGAGAATGCATTCAGATATAACATGTATATACATATATGCAAAAGACTTGGAGACTCTAACTCTAAAGATGAACTAGATATAATTTTTTAACTAATTCTCGATAAATGTTTTTATCGAGAACTTTGAAAATATAAAAGTTATCGAATTTCTGAAACAAACTCGTACTGCGCGTGTAATAAGCTGACCTAAAACAAAAAGAATGATCTCTCTAGGTCTTATATCTTCGGAAATCGACGCGATCAAACATACGGACAGACGGACACGGCTATATAGACTCAGCTTGTCACCCTGATCAAGAATATATAAACTTACTTTATGGGGTCTGCCGCGCCTCCTTCTGCCTGTTACATACTTTTAACAAAACCATTATACCCTGATTTCCCATTTTCAATTGGCTCAGGGTACAAAAAGAGGTAGCTGTATATAAATTGGTTGATCGAATATTGGTGGTTAACCTTGAGCAGCAAATTTATGTAATAAGTAGTAAGAAAAACAAACTGATACATTGTAAACAAGTAAGAAGGCTCTAGTAGAGACGTCTCGACTACGACATACCCTGAACCCTGCAAAAAAAATGATACTCTTCTTCTTTACGAACGTATTAGCGCGCGCACTACTAACCGTACAGTTGCTGCCGCGGCTTGGATGTGGGTTGGGCTGAACTTTGGACGCTTATAACTTGATTTCTAGATGGACGATCTTCATGAAACTTTCAGAATATACTATTAATAGCATCTATATGTGTCTATTTGCCAAAATGCATTTCGATACTTTGTCTTCTTTTGCCTGTTACATAAATTTTCTCAAAACTACTCCATGAATTCCCAAATAGTACAATGGGTTCAAGGTATTCCAAAATTGTTGGAGAAACAATAGATTGCATAAGTTTTCAAAAGCCAAGAATCGGGCGCAGAGGGGATGAGGCAGGAAGAGGGGTGTCTAAAACAGACAGAGGTTTTTATATTGGGTTTGTGCAATGTTCGTCTTGCTGTCCGTCCGTCTGTCCGTCTGTCCGTATGAACGCAATATTTTTCAGTGCTATTAGAGCTAGAGACTTGAAATTATAAACATATACTCATATATGCTCCCGATTTATAAAGTGTAAAATTTTCCCGATCCACCCACTAGGGGCGTGGCAAATCGGAAAACTCTTGCGCCCATAGAACAATAATCATACTAGATTATGAGCTAGAGAGTTGCTATTTGGAATATATACTCGCGGTGACAACCCAAGTCCAAAAAGCTATAGCGGATATATCTACGCCCATTGGGGGCGTGTCAAATCGGGAAAAACGTATCTTCTACACCGTTAAAGCTAAAACGCTGAAATTTCGCATGTGAGTTAATGTTATGATTCTAAGAAGATCGATCAAAAAGTTATATGTCTACGCCCATTGGGAGCGTATACATGTTGTGGCCAACTGCATAATTCATGCATATAATAGCTTAGTAGTAATTGCTAAGATGGCAGAAGTCATTTTAACATAAATATACAAAAATACGAATGAATTTAAAAAATAAAATGTATAAGTTTTCGATCAATAAATAAAAAGTTTCCAGCGGGATTTGAACCCAGGTCTTTTGAAAATAACATGTAATCGTTAGCTAAACCTAAATAAGTTCACTGCTATATCACTTGAATGTGTATACATGTAGAAACATCTGTATACACATACATACATATATGCATGTATACATGTGTAGAAAAATTGCTTGCCCACGTCAGCGTGGCAAATCGGAGAAGTAGTTTCTAGTGCTTAAATGCACGATACATATGCGTATGCTTATAAATATCTTAATATCAATTGGCGCTGGCAGCAAGCATTTTATAATAAATGTGCAAATCTAAAAAAAAAAAGTAAAAAATAATAATTATGGAAAAAAGTTTTCTGAGAGATTCGAACCCACGCACCTAAGTATAGCTTGCATAACGCTTACCACCAGCGTCACTGCCCTGATCGGAATCTTGTTAACTAAAACCAAAAAAAAAGGCATTGCTATATATGTATATAACATATGTATGCATGTGAGATTGTTCATGTGATTGTGTGTAAATAATGGAGTAATGCGAGATCTCTAGCTATTAAATAAGCTGATTGAGTTCAGTCTCATAAGCTTGATTTGCGTCTTACACAGGTTGAAGTTGCATCGTCATACCGAAAGCGTATAGCTTTAATAATAACTCCCTAACTTTTCATTTGATTGCTTTACATTCGCATTGATACACGCTCACGAAATGCATGAGGGTATATTCACTTTGGACAAAGTATGTTTATTTTATTGAGCTGGAGACTCCAAGTAAGAAAATAGTTTTTACCGTGTCGGCTGATAGTGTTCAATAGACCACGGCTTTGTTTGTATACCCTGAACCCATTGAAAATGGAAAATCAGGGTATAATGGTTTTGTTAAATGTATGTAACAGGCAGAAGGAGGCGTGGCAGTCCCCATAAAGTATATATATTCTTGATCAGGGTGACGTGTGTCCGTCCGTATAAACGTCGAGATTTCGGAGCTGAAATTTCACATGAACACTCGTATGTTAGTTACGCAGTACGAGTTTATTTGTTTGTATACCCTGAACCCATTGAAAATGGGAAATCAGGGTATAATGGTTTTGTTAAAAGTATGTAACAGGCAGAAGGAGGCGTGGCAGACCCCATAAAGTATATATATTCTTGATCAGGGTGACGAAAAAAGTTGATCTCGCCCTGTCCGTCCGTCCGTCCGTCCGTCCTTCTGTCCGTCTGCCCGTCTGTCCGTCCGTTCGTCCGTATGAACGTCGAGATTTCGGAAACTACAAAAGCTAGAGAGCTGAAACTTCACATGAACACTCTTATGTTAGTTACGCAATACGAGTCTATTTTGTTTTTTCGATAACTCATCCCATATCCAAATATCGATTTTTTAGGTTTTTTGAGCATAACACACCGTTTTAACTAGAGACTTCAAATTTGTTTATTTAGATAGATATGATGGATACGCAGAATATGTAATTTTCAGATTTTGGATGACACGCCCCTCTCGCCTTCAATATGAAAAAAACCCATTTCAAATACTAGAGACTTGCAATTAGGCAAATAGACACATTTTGCTGCTCTTAATATGTTTTGAAAATTTCATGAAGATCGTCCATCTAGAAATGGAGTTATAAGCGTCCTAAATTCAGCCCAACCCATCCCCAAGCCACGGCAGCAACCGCGCGGTTAGCAGAGCGCGCGCTCATATATGTACGTAAAGAAGAAGAGTATCACTTTTTGGCAGGGTTCAGGGTACGATATACCCTGAACCCTGCAAAAAAAAAGTTTACGAACGGATAAGCGTGCGCTCTGCTAACTGTGCAGTTGCTGCTGTGGCTTGGGGGTGGGTTGGGCTATAATTTGAACACTTATAACTCCATTTCTAGATCGACGATCTGCATGACACTTTCAGAATATATTAGATGCTATTAATGTATCCATTTTGTTGAATAACATAACTCATTATTGCGCTCTGAGTTATGTTAGTTGCAAAAATCCCATTATGGTATTATTAGAAACATTAAACAATTTTAAGCAATGTCTAATGACAAAATTCCGAATGACTGATTTGGGCGAGATACGACATTTTATAGGAATTAAAATTGAAATAGGAAAAGATAAGATATCTCTAAGCCAATCCGCTTATATTAAAAGGGTTTTAAATAAGTTTGGTATGGAAGAATCAAAAAGTGTAAGTACTCCATTACCAAGTAAACTTAACTATGAAAAACTAAATTCAGATGACAAGTATAATGCTCCTTGTCGAAATTTAATAGGTAGTTTAATGTACATCATGTTATGTACACGCCCCGATATAGCTACAGCTATAAACATCCTAAGTAGATATACAAATAAGAACAATATAGAATTATGGCAAGGTTTAAAAAGAATTCTCTGATATTTAAAAGGGAACGTAGATATGAAACTAAATTTTATAAAGAATATTAATTATGATCATACATTTATTGGCTATGTTGACTCAGATTGGGGTGGAAATGAGATTGACAGAAAAGGCACAACAGGCTTCTTATTTAAAATGTATAATTCAAATCTTATTTGCTAGAATACAAAAAGGCAAAATTCGGTAGCAGCTTCATCCACTGAAGCCGAATACATGGCCTTATTTGAGGCTGTTAGAGAAGCATTATGGCTGAAATCTCTGTCAGAAAGTATACATATAAAAATAGATAAGCCAATAAAGATATTTGAAGATAATCAGGGTTGTATAAGTATAGCCAGTAAACCTTCTTGCCATAAGAGATCGAAACATATCGATATAAAGTATCATTTTACCAGAGAACAAATTGAAAACAATACCATTTCTCTTGAGTACATATCTACAGATAATCAACTGGCGGACATGTTCACAAAATCATTATCAGCTGGAAGATTCATCGAATTGAGATACAAAATTGGACTGAAGGACACTGAAGAACCACCAAAGCATTGAAGATACGATGGATTATTTATTAAACTATATCAATTAAATATGAAATATGTGAAATCCAAAGATATCGAATTATGTTCCTAATAATTGATAATTTATTTGAATTAATAAGTAATAAGTTTCTTTACATCATATATGAATGTATATATATATATATATATATATATATATGTATGTATATTTATGTAAAGTTCATTAAGGTATGTTGATCTAATTAGGTTTTTCTGGGTTTTCCTAATCCTTGCAGCAAATGCTGGATCATTTTAAGTATTCCCCAGAGAACACACCAGTCAAAGCAAATAATATAAATTATAATAAGTAATGATATAATGTAATTTTTGAGGGGGCGTGTTGAATAACATATGTAACTCATTATTGCGCTCTGAGTTATGTTAGTTGCAAAAATCCCATTATGGTATTATATGCTAAATGAATGTACGGGCACACTGTTGTGTGTTTTTCCTCCTTCGTCTTCGATCTTTGTAAGTGACTTGATGTGTGTTCAAATTGTGTTGAAGTAAAATCAATTGAAATATAAATCATCATAAAACATAAATGCAGAATGCTGACTTTTATTTAAATAAAATAAATTAAGTATAAACTTTAATTCAAAGATTTCAACACATTTACCAAATTAAAAGTCTCTAGTATATGAAATGCGTTCTTCTTCAAATTGGGGACGAATGGGACGTGGTATCATAAATTCGAAGTCTCTAGCTCAAATGGGGTAGAAGTTATGCTCAAACAAGTAACAAGGCTCTAGTCGAGACGGCTCGACTACGAGATACCCTGAAACCTGAAAAAAAGTGATACTATTCTTCTATACGCACAGTTGCTGCCGTGGTTTGGGGGTGTGTGGGCTATAATTTGAACGCCTTTAACTCCATTTCTAGATAGACGATCTTCATGAAACTTGCATATAATAGTATCTAAATGTGTCTATTTGCCAAATTGCAAGTCTTTATCATTTGAAATGTTTTTTTTTTTTTTTCAAAATTTCAAATTTCAAAATTACAAAATCTACATATTCATACTATACTTAAAAAAAAAAGTAATGAACTTTCGATTTTTATCGATAGTTAGGAAATGGGATGAGTTATCGAGTGAATTCATGTGAAATTTCAGCTCTCTAGTTTGCACTCAGTGCACATTCTCGAATACAGCTCGCCTCAGTCCTACGCTAAGAGGTTGCCTCAGTCCCACACCAAAAGGTTGCCTCAGCCCCAAGCAATGCAACATTAAATGCAACATCAAAACCTCTTGTTGTAGTGGCGGCCCGATAATAAGTACAATTCGTTGTTGTATATCCTCCACTTTATTTAGTGTAAAAAGCCGTGTCTTTTTATACCCTGAACCCATTGAAAATGGGAATTCAGGGTATAATGGTTTAGTGAAAATGTATGTAACAGGCAGAAGGAGAAGTCGCAGACCCCATAAAGTATATATATTCTTGATCAGCAGAAAAAAAAAGTTGATTGAGCCCTGTCCGTCTGTCCGTCCGTCCGTCCGTCCGTATGAACGTCGAGATTTCGGGAACTACAAAAGCTAGAGAAATTTCACATGAACACTCGTATGTTAGCTACGCAGTACGAGTTTATTTTGTTTTTTCGATAACTCATCCCATTTCCAAATTATCGATAAAAAATCGAAAATTCGTTTCCATTTTTTAGGTTTTTTGGGCATAACTTCTACACCGTTTTAGCTAGAGACTTCAACTTTGTATATTTAGATTGATATTAAGGATACGCAGACATTGTATTTTGGATGCCACGCTCCTTCCGCCCCAAAAAAAATACTAGAGACTTGCAATTTATCACATAGATAGATTTAGATACTCTTAATCTGCTCTAAAAATTTCATGACGATAGTTCATCTAGAAATGGAGTTATGAGCGTCCAAAGTTCAGCCCAACCCACCCCCAAGCCACGGCAGCAACTGCGCGGTTAGCAGAGCGTGCGTTCATCTCGTAGTCGAGCCGTCTCGACTAGAGCCTTCTTACTAGTTTCTTTGTAATTAATTGTATAGTCGTAATGCAAAGAAAGTAGGAAGAATATCCTAATCGCCGACTGCGAACCAGTAGGAAAACTGGAGTCGGAGTTATGCTATTAACAGCGCATAATACTGTCAAAAGCATAGCATGTCGCCGTGAGCGAGGAGCTGCTGTTAATGCAATTTGACATTAACACCTCTCATCGCTCATCTTAGAAGATCACCGTGAACCTTGAACTTTGAACTTAAAATACCGTTTAGATACCTACAGAGGAAACACATGTATAATTAAATTTATCATGTGATTGACATCTATTTAGATATCATAAAACACTATTGGAAGTTGCCGGGCGGGATCTTTTTGCAACGATGCTGGGCTTTGCACTGCTTTACAAACCCAAATGCCAAGGGTATGAGCGTGACTTCATAGCTAAATCTTCATAGAGCTCAAGGGCAGATAGGAAAGCATATTATAAACAAGTAAGAACGTAGCAGTTGAGCGCAACTAACTGTGAAATACTCTGTTCCCATAGGTGCATTTTATTTATTTAATAAACAGTTAATTACCGAAATATTTCGGCAGTTAACAAACGTACATCGCAAGCAACAAACGTTTTTCCTATACAAACATACAGATTTACACATGTACACACTATACGAGTATACACACAATTTTCTATGTAAGCATACAAAAGTTTGCATGCCAGAATATTCTAAGAATTGTGACTGAATTGGGAATTTTTCGATCGTTACTTTAGTTTTGTCAAAAGGCGCTCTAGTAATGCCTTATTTGGATTTAGTTAAGGAAGCTCAGGTCAGGGCGGTGGTGCCGGTGGTAAGCGCTATGCAAGCTATACCTAGGTGCGTGGGTTCGAGTCCCGCAGGAATCTTTTTTCAAAAATTATTATACTCTGTTCCCTTAAAAAGGGAAAAAGAGTCTATTGGGTTTGTGCAATGTCCGTCTTGCTGTCTGTCCGTATGAATGCAATATTTTTCGGCGCTATTAGAGCTAGAGACTTGAAATTTTAAACATATACTCATATATGCTTCCGAATTATAAAGTGTAAAAATTTTCCCGATCCGCCCACTAGGGGCGTGGCAAATCGGAAAACTCTTGCACCCATAGGCCAGTAATCATACTAGATGATTTGCAATTGGAATGTATACTCGAGGTGACAACCCAAGTTCAAAAAGCTATATGAATATATATATAACATCAATTACTTATACATACATACATATATGAATAAAAGTATACATTAACTATCAATATATCAATATAAATTATTTGTATATCAATCAAATTATATCATGTAGTATATCAATATATATCAATACAGGTGATGCCTAACTGTAAATGCTTGGCACTCAGATAATTCATAGGTAATGCACTCACCTTGATGTTCGGTTGCTGCAACTGCAAGAAGGTGGCTACCCCATTGCGCACACGATTCTTGACGCCACGCACGGTGCCCTTGGAGGAACGTATGGTGGATGTCTGCGAGGAGCGGCGCACATCTTTGTAGCCGGCAAATGCGTCCTCCTGCTCCAGCAGTTCCTGCTCCTGCTGCTGTTGGTCGACGTCGCCAGGTAGACTACGCAATTCGTATTCTGGCGACATGCGACTACAGCAATCCAGACCGAAGGTCCGATAATTCGCATGCTCGTTCACGTGGAAGTTGTAGTACTGATCGGCCTCATATTGCAGAGGGCGTCCATCGATTGTAGTTGCGATCACCGACTGATCTATGTCGCCTATAGACCGCGCGATATCCCTGCCTCGTATGTCGCGCAGCAGCGAGTTGGGCAGCAAAGAGCCTAGCTTAATCAGCGGCGGCGCCTCGTGCGAATCGTGCAGAGAATCGCAGCTGAGCGAGGAGCTACTCTCGTCGCATTCCTCGCTGCTATCCGTCAAGCTGTGGGCATGTGAATGATTTCCCGATGGTCCACTCGACGTATTCACACGGATACGCGTCTTCTTCAAGTGATGCTCCACCTTGGGCATGCCTGTGCTGCCGTTGTTGCCCATGTTGCTCAGGTTGCCGATGGCATTGCTCTCATTGCTGGGCGACTTGATGTTCTCCAGATCGCTGCCTGTGCCGCTGTCCAAGGTCTCGCAGGGCGAATACTGTCCGCTGGAGACCAAGTAGCATTGCTGATAGGGTATAGTGACAGTTTGGGACTCCATTTGTAATTGCTGTTGCTGCTGTAGCGATAAGTGTAACTGCAACTGTTGTTGCTGTTGCTGGTATTGCTGTTGCTTGAGCCGTATTACCATGTCGCTATCGCTTTGATGGTTATTCAATTTAACCACGCTTGTCTGCTTGCCCAACCTGGCTGGTTGACTTTGACTCGAATTCAAACACTGACCGTTGGCGTTGTCGTTGGCTATCTGAATCTTGACCGTGTGCTGAGGCGCACAGATACCAACTGTTTCGGTCGATGCACCCGTTGGCCAATCGACTAGCGCTAACTGACTAGCATCGCTGTCTCTCTCAGCAGTTTCTCCAAATTGCAGCTGCTCAGATATCACTCGTAACACGTTTCTAACGTCATCGGGCACATTGCAGCTGATAATGGTCGATGTTGGTGCCATTTCACCAGCTCCAGTAGCATCGCTCGCTGGATTAGCCTCGGCTTCGCTCTCCGTTTGGCCAATGCGCAACAGCAGCTGGGGATATAGCTTATTTGATGGTTCATTTGTTGCTGTTGCTGATTCTGTTGCCGTTGCTGCCGTTGATGCCTTTGATGCTGTTGCAGTTGTCGTTGCCACTGTGTTGCAACTGGTTTCTAAATCCACATTGCTTGCATGGTCAAACTGCAGCGTCTGTAAATTGCTGTTGGTGTTGCTGTTGTCACCAAATGCCAACAGCACAACCTGTGATTTTAGCGACATTTCGTTGGTTTCAATGTTGCTGCTTGCCGGCTTAGCTGGCTGCTCAGATTCAATTATTATAGAAATACCGCGCAACAGCCTTTGCTGCTGCTGCTGCTGCTGCTGCATGCTGAAAATTGCTGTTGTTGTTTCTGCCATAATTCTGGCAACAGCAACAGCATTTAGTAATTTGATGCGCCGCCAATATCTAATTTCAAATTTTATGGGACTGCCTCGTGCGTCTATCTGTTGTTGTTGTCAATACAGTTTGTTATTGTTGCTGGTAAGCTAGTTGCTTCTGACCGTTGCACAGCGCGTTTTACAGTTAGCATGCAGATTGTACCTGCAACAAAAGAGCAAACAGAATATGCCATTAGCAAAAAAGAGACACACAGAAAGAGTGAGAGAGAAAGATAGCGAGAGACGCAAATACTTGGCCAAGTGATTAACTGGCCAAGTGATTAACTGGCCAACTGGTTGACTGGGTGAACGCTGCCTGGGCGCAGCATGAGCTTGACATTTAAGCCGATGATGGCTCAGAGGCAGACGCAACGGTTAATAAATGTTAAAAGCAACCACAACTCACACCAAAATAACAAAAGGACAATAAAAACAAGTAAGAAAGCTACTAACGAGACTGCTCGACTACTAGATACCCTGAACCCTGCAAAAAAAAACTAATACTCTTCTTCTTTACGGACGTATAAGCGCGCGCTCTGCTGATCGCTGTTGGCAGTTGGTGCCGTGGCTTGGAGGTGGATTGGGCTGCACTGCGGACGCTTATAACCCCATTTCTAGATGTGCGATCTTCATGAATATATTAATAGCATCTGAATGTGTATATTTGCCAAATTGCAAATCTCTACTATTTGAAATGTTTTTAGACTCTGTTCCCTTAAAAAGGGAAAAAGAGTCTATTGGGTTTGTGCAATGTCCGTCTTGCTGTCTGTCCGTATGAATGCAATATTTTTCGGCGCTATTAGAGCTAGAGACTTGAAATTTTAAACATATACTCATATATGCTTCCGAATTATAAAGTGTAAAAATTTTCCCGATCCGCCCACTAGGGGCGTGGCAAATCGGAAAACTCTTGCACCCATAGGCCAGTAATCATACTAGATGATTTGCAATTGGAATGTATACTCGGGGTGACAACCCAAGTTCAAAAAGCTATGGCGGATATATCTACGCCCATTGGGGTCGTGGCAAATCGGGAAAAACGTATCTTCTACACCGTTAAAGCTAGAACGCTGAAATTTTGCATGGGAATTAATGTTATGATTCTAAGATGATCGATCAAAAAGTTGTCTATGCCCATTGGGGGCGTGGCAAATCGGACATGAATATATAGTGAGTTTTAAAATTGTGCTATATTTTTAACACTATTGACACTAGAGACTTGAAATTTTGCATATATATATACAATAAGCTATGGTAGACATATCTACGCCCACAGGGGGCGTGGCAGACCGCAAAAGTTTTTATCTCCCACAGTTTTAGAGCTAGAAGCTTGAAAATTTGATGGTTCTAGTTACTAATGTCTTCCTCTATCGATGATCCAAAAATGATTTTTCAAACGGCACTACGGGAACAGGGTCTCTCGCAGTTAATTGCGCCCAACTACAACGTTCTGACTTGTTCCCTTTGAGAACAGAGTATAAAAACAACAAAAGACAATCTTGAAAAACTTCTGTCTTCTTTAGACACCCCTCACCCTGCCTCATCACCTCTGCTGCCCGCTTCTTGTGCCTATCACCGTCAATCTGGGTTAAGTATGTTCGACTTTTTGTTGATGCGCATAATTAGCGCGCTAGTCTTTATTATTATAAAACATCTATACACACACACAGACAGAGACACGTCATTATAAAATCTCTACAGACGCAGATACATTAAAAAACCATCGATACATGCCCGCGATTGGGGTTTTAGCGGTTGGCCTTTGAAAACTTATGCAATCTATTGTTGCTCCAGTAATCTTTATATGCCCTGTACTCATTGAAATTGGGAATTCAGGTTATAATGGTTTTGGGAAAATGTATGTAACAGGCAGAAGGAGACGTGGCAGACTCCACAAAGTATATATATTCTTGATCAGCATAAAAAAATAAGTTGATTGAGCCCTGTCCGTCTGTCCATCCGTCCGTCGGTCCGTCCGTATGAACGTCGAGATTTCAGAAAGTACAAAAGCTAGAGAGCTGAAATTTCACATGAACATGCGTATGTTAGCTACGCAGTACGAGTTTATTTTGTTTTTTTCGATAACTCATCCCATTTCCAAATTATCGATAAAAAAAAGTTCGAAAATTCGTTTACATTTTTTAGGATTTTTGGGCATAACTTCTACACTGTTTCAGCTAGACACTTCAACTTTACATATTTAGATAGATATTATGGATACGCAGATTTTGTAGTTTTCAGATTTTGGATGCCACGCCCCCTTCGCCCCCAATTTGAAAAAAAAAAACCCATTTCAAATACTAGAGACTTGGAATTTGGCAAATAGGTACATTTATATGCTCTTAATGTATTCCGAAAGTTTCATGAATATCGTCTATCTAGAAATGGAGTTATAAGCGTCCAAAGATAGAAACAATTTAGATGCTATTTAAAAAATATATACTTTTAGATGCTATTAATATATTCTGTAAATTTCATGAAGAAATGGGGTTATAGGCGTTCAAATTATAGTCCGACACACCCCCAAGCCATGGCATCAACTGCGCGGTTAGCACGTTCGTTAAGAAAACGACTATTAGTTTTTTTTTTTGCAGGGTTCAGGGTATCTCGTGTCGTCTCGGGTAGAGCCTTCTTAATTGTTTTTATTATTATAGCGATAATCACTATTATATGATACATGATATGTATATTCTATCTGCAATATCTTCAACTATTATATTACCACCTCTGCTATAGAGTTGTCTTCTGGAGTTCAGCTTTATTGACCCATTTCTTTTAATGAGTTTTGTGTTCAGCTTATGCTATTTGAATTAGTTAGATGGGATTTCTATGGTACATACGATATAATCCACGAAGCCTTAACACAACAACGGCAAACAGGCAGTAAAATAACGAAATTCATTCTTTCGGAATAACAATACAACATATTATCTTATTTATTAAATTTTGTTCATTTTTCGAAACGCACATCATCGATACTTTTAGATTACGGAAAAAAAACTAAAGAAAAAAATTGTTTTTAAGAACAAGATTTACATACATTTGAAGTAGATATTGGACTGCGGCTTTTGAAGCTCGAAGCTTGCTGCCGTTGTTGTTTCTGTTATTGTTGCTGTTTTTTTTTTTTTTTTTTTTTTTTTTTGTTAACTGGTAACTGGTTACACTTGAACCTGGCGCTGACCAGTTGCTGGGATAGCCAGTTCGTAAATATCTAAAGCGGGTGGACAAGGCAGTGTCAGTTGTAGTGATTTTTGCGATCGCTGCTGCTGCTGTTGTTGTTGTTGCTGCTGCTGCTGGCCTGCATTCGCCGCTTGCTGCACACAAATTCGTTTGGCGGCAAGAGCAACAATACAAAAGAAAAATTAGCAGTAATAAAAAAAATATGTAACAAAAATATGCAGGGAGTTATTTGAAAGGCGGCTCGGCGTGGCTGGCACACTCACGCAATGACGCACACGTACAGAGGCACGATACTCTAGAGCTTCGAGATGAAGAGTTTCAATCTCAAATCATTGGCTTTCGGATTACGGTTTTTGGTTATCGATTTCGATTTTGGGCGCCTTGAAGCAACGCGGCGCATACAACTCATTCAAAATCGCGCTAGCAACTGAAAACCGCAGCAACAAAGTCGCGCTGGGTTGGCGTGCTTTGCCAGGGATTTGCCGTTTTTGTTGTTGTTGTTGCTGTTGTCGCTGTTGCTGTAGCTGCCGTTTGTTGTATATATTTTTTACTTACGTGCCTCTGTCGCTGCCGCGATGGCGCTGCTGTTACTTTTATTTTTAATACCCTGAGCCCATTGAAAATGGGAAATCAGGGTATAATGGTTTTGTTAAAAGTCTGTAGCAGGCAGAAGAAGCTGTGGCAGACCCCATAAAGTATATATATTCTTGATCAGGGTGACGAGCTGAGTCGATATAGCCATGTCCGTCTGTCTGTCTGTCTGTATGTTAGAGCTCGTCGATTTCCGGAGATATAAGAGCTAGAGACTTCATTCTTTTTGTGTTAGGTCCGTATATTGCACGAGCAGTACGACTATTCAGAAATTCGATAACTTGTATATTTTTAGAGTTATCGATAAAACACTTTATCGGGAATCTGCTATAAAATTATATCTAATTCATCTTTAGAGTAAGAGTCTCCAAGTCTTCTGCATATATATAGATACTAATTGATTACAATTTCGGTTTTTGTTAGATTTTGGATTCCGGCCGCCTGCAATGCGGTAAGAAGGCTCTAGTCGAGACGGCTCGACTACGAGATTCCTTGAACCATGCAAAAAAATTGATACTCTTCTGCTTTACGCACTTATGAGCGCGCGTTCTGCTAACTGCGCAGTTGCTGCCGTGGGTTGGGGGTGGGTTGGGCTGAAATTTTGACGCCTATAACTCCATTTCTAGATGGACGATCTTCATGAAATTTTCGGAGTAAATTAGGAGTAACTAAATGTATCTATGTGCAAGTCTCTAGTATTTGAAATGAGTTTTGTTTCCAAGGGGAGGCAAAGGGGGCGTGGCATCCAACATCTGAAAATTACATATTCTCGTATCCATAATGTAGAAGTTATACCCAAACAACCTAAGAAATGTAAACGAATCTTCCATTTTTATCGAAAATTCGTAACACTCGTACTTAGTAACAAACATACGAGTATTCATGTGAAATTTCAGCTCTTTAGCTTTTGTAGTTTCCGAAATCTCGACGTTCATATAGACACAGGGACGGACGGACGGACAAACGGACAGGGCTCAATCAGCTTTTTTTTTTGTGATGATCAAGATGATCATTGTGGGGTCTGCGACGTCTCCTTCTGCCTGTTACATACATTTTCACATAACCATTATACCCTTAATTCCCATTTTTAATGGGTTCAGGTTATAAAAAAAAACAGCAAACAGAATACAGTCAGACAATCACAGTCATAAACGCTGCGCCGACGCAGCCAGCAGCAACGGCAGCAGAGATAAAAATAATGTGTGCTGAGAATTTGTTTAAGTGCGCATGCGCAACCGTCGCAGTCGCAGTCTTGGCCGCGGTTGTGGGCCCAGACGACGTTTGAAGCGCACTTTACACACCCCCATGACGCCACCACCCCGCAACTCACCTGTTGCTGTTACGGCGTCAGCGACTGTTATTGTTGTAGTACTCGTTTGTTGCCAAAGTTAATTGTGTGCGGCTGCCGCAGTTGCCGAAAGCCGCACAGTGGCGCACACTAGCGCATAACAGGGGGCAATACTTGTGAATAGTTTTTAAGAAGGGGAGATAATTATTCATATATGATCATTCAGAAAAATTTATGACTCTTCAAAGGTTAATACATATTTAATATATGTGTATACGTTTTGCGCATATTTTTTTTAGTTTTACAAACAAACAAAAATTAAATTCCAGATTTTATCTGCATAAAAAACTACTTTAAAGCTTGCCTTCTTTGATAACTTATGGAATACGTATAATAATGCACAATTCTTTTCCGATTTTATTTTCGCTGTCAACATACATATGTAGTATGTACATACAGCAAAATGTGGCAACCTTATTGTCAGCGCACAGAACCAGTTAACATTTGTGCGTTGCTTGTAGTCACTGTGCATTCCACAGTCGGTCGCGCAGTCGCATATAAACGTCGCATATATGTATATGTCGCATTCGACAGCTATTTCATTTATATTTCGCTGGCCTCATATCATATATGTATACATATGTACATATATATGTTTTGCATACACGACTGTACGTGTACGTGTGTGTGTGAGTATGTGCATGCGCAGGTATGCTAGCTCTCACTTGATTCCGCTCTCTTCGTTTCTCTTTTCAATTTTCACATGCACGCTTGGCTCTCCTAGGTTCCTCAGCCTAAGGTTACCTGATGGTCGACGCCGCTGCAAACGCTGCTGCTACAGCTGCTGCTTCTGTCGTCGTTTTTGTTGTTTTTTTTTTTTTGGCTTACCATTTAACATGTCTGTTAACGATGGATGGCTTTTGTCGATTGTAGCTGCTGCTGCTGTTATTGTTGGATTTTCCACAAAAAATTATGCCAACAATTTGTGTGAAGGTGTCGCCGCAGCAGAAACAATAACAACCACAGCATGATATTGTTGCAACTGAAGTTTCGTTTTTAATTGTGTTCGCCTGGGTGAATTTCCATTAACATTTATGCAAAGGCTTTTCAAATTTGTGTGTGCAATCAACGGAGCCACAAACAGAAAGTATAATAGTTTTTCAAATGCACATGATATGCGTTAGCGAAACGGCCAAACACCAACACCAACAGCAACATCAATGCAAACTGCAACAAAAACAAGAAACAGCTGTAATTTTCCGCTAATTTGATGCCCAAGACGCTAACGGACACTAAGCAAAGCTTAGAGCCTATTGTGCTTGCTTGCCCAGCTTGCTGCTACCTGGTTAACTGCCTCTCATTTCCCAACTCTGCTTACTCCCTCACTCAGCGGTAACTGTTTGCGCCTGCTGCGCTGCGTTGCGGAAAGCCCAGACGGGGCCAAAGGCGTTGGCCTTCTGGTTGGACAACAAGTTAAGAACGAATCACAGTTGTGGAAACCGTTAGAAATGCGTAGCATGAGTTGCAACTGTGCCTGAGTCTGGCAAACTGCCTGGCAAAGTGCTTGGCAACTCATCAACTCTGGCCAGGCACCAATAAAACAGCTCAGCCCCATAACAACGGCTCGACTACGAGATACCCTGAACCCTGCAAAAAAGTGATACTCTTTACGAACGTATGAGCTCGCGCTCTGCTAACCGCGCAGTTGCTGCCGTGGCTTGGGGGTGGGTTGGGCTGAAATTTTGACGCTTAAACCTCAATTTCTAGATGGACGATCCTTATGAAATTTTCAGAGTAAATTAAGAGTAGCTAAATGTATCTATTTGTCAATTTGCAAGTCTCTAGTATTTGAAATGCGTTTTTTATACCCTGAACCCATTGAAAATGGGAATTCAGGGTATAATGGTTTTGTGAAAATGTATGTAACAGGCAGAAGGAGACGTCGCAGACCCCATAAAGTATATATATTCTTGATCAGCATAAAAAAATAAGTTGATCTAGCCCTGTCCGTCCGTCCGTCCGTCCGTCCGTCTGTCCGTCTGTATGAACGTCGAGATTTCGGAAAATACAAAAGCTAGAGAGCTGAAATTTTACATGAATACTCGTATGTTAGCTACGCAGTACGAGTTTGTTTTGTTTTTTCGATAACTCATCCCATTTCCAAATTATCGATAAAAAATTCGAAAATTCGTTTACATTTTTTAGGTTTTTTGGACATTACTTCTACATTGCTTTAGCTAGAGACTTTAAATATGTTTATTTAGATAGATATTATGTAATTTACAGATTTTAAATGCCACGCCCCCTTCGCCCCCTTCGCCCCCTTCGCCCCCAATATGAAAAAAACGCATTTCAAATACTAGAGATTTGCAATTTGGCACATAGATAGATTTAGATACTCTTAATCTACTCTGCAAATAAAGATAGTCCATCTAGAAATGGAGTTATGAGCGTCCAAAGTTCAGCGTGCGCTCATAAGTGCGCAAAGAAGAAGAGTATCACTTTTTTGCAGGGTTCAGGGGATCTCGTAGTCGAGCCGCCTCGACTAGAGCCTTCTTACTTGTTTTTTTTTTTTCAAATCGGTGGCGAAGGGGGCGTATCTAAAATCTAAAAATTACTAAATCTGTGTATCCATATTATCTATCTAAATATAATAATTTGAAGTCTCTAGCTAAAACGTTGTAGAAGTTATGCCCAAAAAACATAAAAAATTTAAACGAATCATCGATTTTTTATCGATAATTTGGAAATGGGATTAGTTAGTTAGTTAGTTAGTCAAAAAAAACCAAACTCGTACTACGTAACTAACATACGAGTATTCATGTAAAATTTCAGCTCTCTAGCTTTTGTAGTTTCCGAAATCTCGACGTTCATACAGACGGACAAACGGACGGACGGACGGACGGACAAACGGACAGACGGACGGACAGACGGGTAGGGCTAGATCAACTTATTTTTTATGCTGATCAAGAATATATATACTTTATGGGGTCTGCGACGTCTCCTTCTCCCTGTTACATACATTTCACAAAACCATTATACCCTGAATTCCCATTTTCAATGGGTTCAGTATAAAATTAATATTTCCTTACAACGAATTTTCACCGTCAAAGATCAAAGACACTAAACTCAATTTCAAACTCTATATTGTGTGCTTGGCTTTATTAAACGATGGTCTAAGGAATTTAAAGATCCTTTTATTGCCAAGCAGTTATTTATTTCACTTGTGCGACATATCTTAGAGTATTGTTGAGTTATTTGGTCTCCGCAACATAAACTGTATCAGAATCGGTCCAGAAACATTTTTTTCTCTTCATTAATGAATCGAAGGACAATTTTAGGTATTACCTTTCTTCATATATTGATTATGATCTGCTTTCGTTAATGAATTGAAGGACAATTTTAGGTATTACCTTTCTTCATATATTGATTATTAGGAATATTAATTTGCCCAGCCTGTTAATTCGGCTCCATTTTTCTGTTCCTTCTGAACTACCAGAAACTTTCGCCAGTTATATTTACTACAGTGCTCTACGGATTATTCTTTATATTCAGCTTTCCATGTTTTATGTGCTAATTATAATAAATCTGATCACATATTTTCCTTAGAGCTATCTCTACCGTTAATAAAATCCTTGCTTTCAGCTCAATATAAGAAGGCTCTAGTCGAGACGACTCGACTGCGAGATACCCTGAACCCTGCCAAAAAGTGATACTCTTCTTCTTTACGCAAGTATGAGCGCGAGCTCTGCTAACAGCGCAGCTGCTGCAGTGGCTTTGGACGCTTATAACTCCATTTCTAGATGAATAAAAATATAAATGTATCTATTTGCAAAATTGCAAATATCTACTATTTGAAATGCATTTTTTCTAAATTGGGGGCGAAGGGGGCGTGGCATCCCAAATCTGAAAATTACAAAATCTGCGTATCCATAATATCTATCTAAATATATAAATTTGCAATTTTTCTCTAGAACGGTGTGAAAGTTATGTTCATTTTCAATGGGTTCAGGGTATAAAAGTAAATCAAATACAAATTACGTATACCCTCGTCCAATGTGTCAGCGGTGCTGAGTGGTACATACGGAATAGTGAATCAGAAAGGAATTGCAGTATACGCTTGTTCAGATCTAAAAATTGTTTTAATATATATATAACTTTAATCTGATTGGCCCTACAGCAATGTAAGCATAAGGCTCTCCCAAACAGGCAGCTCATACGAACACATTTTTCAATGATCTAAGACTTTAGGTTGAGTAAGCACAACATGTCATAAAACTAATATACTCCTATTCACTCTGTTATCTACTTATAATTATTAAATTAAATAATTTTAGCTTTAGCTTTTTAAACAATTACTTTATTGTCATTAGGTAAATTATTGTTTTAGTTATTCTTCATCATTAGCAATCATAATGGCATTTCCCTTTTTTCAATACAAAGGAACAAAATACAATATTTATAATAATTAATATTAAACAATAATATTAATAATAATTTCAATTAACATATTCGACAAATACTTCAAAAAATTTCGCTTCGTTTTCTTCATTTTTTTTTTATTTTAAGCAAATTGTGGGTTGGATTTGCATTATGGGCTGGTTGGGATGTCTAGGTATAGTTAAGTATATTGGTATTGGTATAGGTTTATATGGCCTTAAAACTTTTTTCATAATTATTGTCAACATCGATAACACTTGTATATACATATATGTATATATGTATATGTATGTATGTATATCATTTTAACTATAAATATGTGTGGGGGTGTATGTGATGTAAGTATTGTACAACTATTTCAAGTAAATTAACACACCCAAACACATACATATGTATGTTTATATGTATATATACTTATATAGGTACATATTGTTTTATAATGTATGTATGGCGAATAATCTTGAGCTCATCGTTCACTTTCACTGTCTAAACATTAATGCCTTCAGCATCAATACCACATCTCTCACACATTCTATTGTAATAGAATATACACCGATCTCTTTCTCTCTCAGTGACTCAAGATTGTACGCACAACAATTATCTCCTATGTAACTCTTTCTTCAAACCTCCTTCAAACCTTATTTGGTCACTTAGAACCTTTCGCAACATTTCTGCATATTTGCATCGAACTACGCTGACCATCTGGCGAATAACGGAGCAAAGCGCATTCACCAATTGTCAAATATGATCTACTAGAGTGTCGTTTACTAATTACGTCTCGACATACATATATATACATATGTATATGTATATATCGTATATGTGGAACTTCTCTGTTATAAGCATGCGATGATATCTTTTATTACGGTTATAACTGCATTAATATATGTTGTATAATAATCGTAGTACTCTAGCTCAACGGTTTCATTTGTTATGGTTAGGAATGGATCGATTAGGTATATGATTTAAGACCCGATACATACATATGTATATATATGTGTGGCATATATACATATGTACCTAACATGCAGTTGCAGTTGTCTATTATCACGTTTATCGCTATTTATATTAAATACATTGAGTATACACTAGAAATTGGCTGGGATCGTTAGATCGTAAGCCCCACTCTCCGCTTCCATAAAGGCTTCGTCTGTAACATGTAGATTTTTGTACTATGAATAAAGAAATAGGTGCATGTATGCTTCAACAATAGATATGTTCGTATTATCTTCATTCAACAATAGATATGTTCGTATACATGCAATATAATCTACTATATTTAGTATATGTAAGTTAGGTAAAACACACCAACATAGAGAATTTTCAGCAACCGTTAGATATTGATTATTTTTCAGCTTTAAACATCTTTTAAATGCTTTACAATGCTTTACGATAGTTATATATACTAAATATATGTATATATATATATATATATATATATATATATATATATATATATATATATATATATATAACATATATATTTATTTATATATATTTCTATATTATATATAGTCAACAAACGTTTTTCTTTTTTATGACTTGGCATCAATTTCACTTTGCCTTTCATTTCCTTTCGGCTCTTTTCTTTTGGGTCAACCAAATTTAAGAATCAACTTCAGAAATGGAAATCGAAAATGATTTAACATATACATATCGGTCTGTATGTGGGTAATGCCAAAAACATAGCTCGAGCATTGTATAGGTATGTCCCACTTTTAGCTCCATTAAGGCAGACAGAAAACCAATAGGTATTTTTAACGACAATGTAGATACCGTGTAGCTAGAGCTCACACACTCCACTATATTTGATCTTATTATGTCACTGGAAAGTACCAGGCTACATTAGCTTATAGATGTCTAGGGAGTCCGAATATTCTTGATTTTTTATCGCACACCAAGTCAAAAATGTTGATTTATCTAGCTTTTATAGTTCATGATGTATGTCGATATTCTTGCTATGTAGTTATATTTTAGTACTTTAATTCGTATTGTTTGCCTTATACACATATGTATGTAGATATTTAGTTATAGTACACTGAACAAACTAAATGGAATTATGCGAAAACACTTTTCAGATATTTTAGGTGTTTTGCTTTTGAATTATTATTATATACTTCTTTTCGGTTTATATTTTTTCTTTCATTTTTGCAGTTGCTGAAACCGCGCAAAAGGTGATAAGTTCACCTTTGTTTTGCTCTGTGTTTTCTTGGGGCTCCTTTACTTCTTGCAGCATATTGCTACTTCTACAGTTGTTGTTTATAGAGCAGTCTTTGAGAACATATACATAGATACATACAAGGGAGTTACCGACGCTGCCTTCCATCGGTTTTCTTTTGATTTATTTAATATTTTGTGTTTTTCCTTTTGGATGATTTATTGTCCATATTTACAGTTAACTGTTTCATTTGCTGTTGTTTTTCTTATTTATTTAATTTTTGTTATTGTCAGGTTTTGAAAGTGATGCGGCTGCACTTACTCCTCTTCCTCCTCGAGCGACTTCTCTGGCAGCCCATACTTGGGGCAGCACATGCCTTCCGTACCATCCATGTTAAAGCAGAAGACAGTGCGTTCCAGCTCGGTGGGTTCATGCGGCACAATGCCATGCACCTCCTTGAGCTCCGCTTCAGGAAACCAGGCGGGATCCGAGTCCTCTACCACCTTAATGCCGCACAGACTAGAATTAAAAAAGTCATTCAATAATGGTATATTTTCAAATTTACGAAAGACTTTTCAACAAACAAGTAATCGCTCTTTCTTTTGGCATTTCCTTGAGTTCATAAGTTGGGAGCTCGAAATATTCGATGTATAATTATACCCTGAGCCCATTGAAAATGGGAAATCAGGGTATAATGGTTTTGTTAAAAGTATGTAACAGGCAGAAGGAAGCGTGGCAGACCCCTTAAAGTATATATATTCTTGAGCAGGATGACGAGAAAAGTTGATATAACCACGTCCGTCTGTCCTTCTGTCCGTCCGTATGAACGTCGAGATTTCGGAAACTATAAAAGCTAGAAATTTCACATGAACACTCGTAAGTTAGTTACACAGTACGAGTTTATTTATTTTTTTTTTTTTTTTTTTTTTTTCGATAACTCATCCCATTTCCAAATTATCGATACGAAATCGAAAATTCGTTTACATTTTTTAGGTTTTCTGAGCATTACTTCTACACCGTTTTAGCTAGAGACTTCAAATTTGTAAATTTAGATAGATATTATGGATACGTAGATTACATAATTATGTTATGATTATGTAATTCAAGTTTTGGATGTCACCTCCTTCGCCCCCAATTTGAAAAAAAAAAAAACGCATTTCAAATACTAGAGACCTACAATTAGCACTTAGATACATTTATATACTCTTAATCTACCCTGAAAATTTCATTAAGATCGTCCATCTAGAAATGGAGTTATAAACGTCCAAATTTCAGCCCAATTCACCCCCAAGCCACGGCAGCAACTGCGCGGTTAGCAGAGCGCGCGCTCGTTCGTAAAGAAGAAGAGTATCACTTTTTTGCAGGGTTCCGGGTATCTCGTAGTTGAGCCGTCTCGACTAGAGCCTTCTTACCCATTTTCAATGGGTTCAGGGTATAATGGTTTTGTGAAAATGTATGTAACAGGCAGAAGGAGAAGTCGCAGACCCCATAAAGTATATATATTCTTGATCAGCATAAAAAAATAAGTTGATTGAGCCCTGTCCGTCTGTCCGTCCGTCCGTCCGTCCGTCCGTCCGTCCGTCCGTCCGTCCGTCTGTCCGTCTGTATGAACGTCGAGATTTCGGAAACTACAAAAGCTAGAGAGCTGAAATTTTACATGAATACTCGTATGTTAGCTACGCAGTACGAGTTTGTTTTGTTTTTTCGATAACTCATCCCATTTCCAAATTATCGAAAATTCGTTTACATTTTTTAGGTTTTTTGGACATAACTTCTACATTGTTTTAGCTAGAGACTTCAAATTTGTTTATTAAGATAGATATTAGGGATACGCAGATTATGTAATTTACAGATTTTAAATGCCACACCCCCTTCGTCCCCAATATGAAAAAAAATACTACAGATTTGCAATTTGGCACATAGATAGATTTAGATACTCTTAATCTACTCTGTAAATTTCATAAAGATAGTCGATCTAGAAATGGAGTTATGAGCGTCCAAAATTCAGCCCAACCCACCCCCAAGCCACGACAGCAACTGCGCGGTTAGCACAGCGTGCGCTCATAAGTGCGTAAATAAGAAGATTATCACTTTTTGGCAGGGTTCAGGGGATCTCCTAGTCGAGCCGTCTCGACTAGAGCCTTCTTACTTGTTTTATTTTAAGAAGAATATAATATAGTTCAAAAGAAAATTGATAGAAGTTTAGCTTAAATACAAATTAATTGTGCGCAAGGATAAGAGATAACATTTAAATATGAATGTATGTATACGTTTAAGAGTTTCGAAATACGTACTCATTTTTCTATATCATCTGATTTTATATTATAAAATATACTTTACTTACCGTAATATGGCAACAAGTGGAATCCACAGTATAGAGGAGAGGATCAATATGAAGGCGATGACAATGCACCAGTGCGGCCATTCCATTTTCTCGGTGCCACCAATGGCTGCAATCCAAGCCGGGTAGCTACTGCCCTCGGTCACCAGTTGGTAGAAAGAGGCCAATAGGATGGTCAGCATGGCACAGGGCGATAAATACTTCCAGCAGAACATCCAGTAGAAGCCAGGTCTGGATCCCGTCATCATCTCAATGTCATCCGAGAAACGTCTGACGCCATAAATATAGCTTATCGAAAGGCACTCGAACAGCGCAATGATCAGCAGTGGGAAATTGCCTGCAAAGCTGTCCATTAACTGAAAGATGTAGCTACCGGCGCCGTTAGCAAAACACATAGAAATTATACAGCAGGAGAGGCACAAAGCCTACAAAGTAAAAAAATCGGTATAGGAAAGTTCAGAGTCAGATGCTCTAAGATACATACACCGACGATATACTCTTTCGGCAAATTAGGAAAGAGTTTCATATCCACCAGCGAGGTGACCACACCCTCTAACGTGCCAAACTGCGAGTCGATGCCCAAGGTGAAAAGCATTAGAAAGAATAACACAGCCCAGAGCTGGGCGCCAGGAAACTGATTGATTGCCTCTGTAAAGATGATGAAAGCCAGTCCCGTGCCAGAGGCGCTCTGCCAAAGAGAGAGAAACAATCAAAGGGGAAGTTGAGTATGGGTATGCAGACATCAGCACTCACGTTGGCCAGCTCCTGTTGTAGATCGCAAATGGGAAGATTGTGTGTACGGTTAAGGGCCACGAGGCCGGCTCGTTCATCTGTGCAACGGTCGAAAGTGGCAGTTGCCTTGAAGCCAATCACCGCAAAGACAACGACGCCGGCGAACATGGAGGTGCCGCAGTTGGTCATCGACACAAGGATAGCATCCCTGTAGCAATTATTGTTAGCCGGATTATAGGAGCTAAATGCGATCAGGCCGCCGAAGGCAAGTCCCAGCGAAAAGAAGATCTGGGTGCCGGCCTCTAGCCATACGACCGGATCGAGTAGTGTCTCCCAGCGGGGTGTAAACAGATGAGCCACGCCGTCGGTGGCACCTTTGAGTGTGATGCCGCGGAAGAAGAAAATGATGAGCACCACATACGGAAAGATGGCCGTCATGTAGACAATTTTGCCGGACGACGTGATGCCCTGCACCATGCAGATGTAGACTAAGAACCAGGACACAATCAACGCAACGGCCATGTGGTAATTGAAGCTCTCCGGCATATCAACGCTCTCCGAGCACTGCAACGTCGTGCGATACCAATAGAACTGGGTCGGCGACGAGGCCACGCACTCCGGCTCATGGTCGTACGTATAGTTCTTATAGAGCCGAGTCGGGCAGTCGGCCCACGGCAACGGCGACTCGAAACTGTGCAGCAAATAGATCAGGCACCAGGCAATTATCGTATTGTAGTAGAGCGCCACGATGAAGCTGACCACAGCCGACGAGATGCCAATCCCACCCAGATATGGCGACACCTGGCTCCACACACCAATCGCTCCCTTGCGCAGTCGTTGACCAATCGCCAGCTCCAAATAGAAAATCGGAATGCCCTGCACGCACAGCATTATGAAATAGGGCACCAGAAATGCGCCGCCGCCGTTCTTCTGCGCCAAATACGGAAAGCGCCAAACATTGCCCAGTCCGACTGCATAACTGCCAAAGAAGAAGAACAATATCAGATTATTATTATAATTATGAGCAAGAGTGGTCAGCAAGTATGAAGACTTGGGCACACCCGACTAGGAGATACCCGGAGCGAAGGAGAAAGTTTTTCAAACTTAATGGACATGGGGACATGTGAATGAATATACATACAGATATATGAATAGAAATATTTATATTATATGTAGTCCAGCTTTCTGCTTCGTACATGTATCATACATGTAAGCCTGAAATGCCATTATTTGAGATCTCTAAAGTACTCAGTCGAAGTCTTCTATCCGCAAAATATTTACCCTTTTACGCATAGAGCTTAAGAGCATTTTAATGCCAAAGAATTATATATGTACTACTTTAGATATTGGCATTGAAAATAATCTGGAAGAATGTATTAGGGATTGGCTAAACTTACCCAATGGTGGCTAGCAGAAACATAATTTTGCTATCCCAGCTCTCGCGCTCCTCACCCTCCTTTTCGCCCTCAACGATGTCCTGCTGCTTCGCCTGCTGCTGCTGGTCCGCGCCTGCGGAGAGTTCGGCATTAATCCGACTGGTACTGGCATCCGACCCGATTGGCAGCTCCTGTTCCAATTCGGACGACTCATCGAAGGCATCGGACATGAAACCCTGGTTCGTTGCGCCATACATGGGCTGATGATGCTGATGCAGCGATGTGTGATGATGATGACTAACGCCATGCTCCTTGGGCACCAGGCGACCGCGCAGCTCCTGCGTGCATAGAAACTGAATTAAGTACAAGTGGATCAGGCTTTTGATATCAACTCACTCGCAGTTCCAATTGATCGATGCTTCTTTGGGTTTTGAGCACGATGTCGCGCGAGCTCTGACGGCGTAGCAATTGCGCTGTATTCGCCATAGTTGACGTAAAGTTAAACGGTTAAAAAGGTTTCTTGTAGATTTTTTTCTATTTATTTATTTATTTCGATCGTTGTCAATATTTGATAAAAGTGCTTGTTGCTATTTTGTGCAGATGCTTATTTAAATACAGTGCTAGGCGATTACTGCTTACTGCACTGCTTACTGTGCTGTGCTCAGTTGCTCAAGTGACTAACGGCTCGATCGACATACGTGTTGCATACTATTGTGCGCTAAGTTAAATTATAACCAAACGCCATCTTAATTGAAGTTTGTGTCAATTTCCTTGGTTTGTATGAGAGAGAAAAAGAGAACAAGAATGAAAGTGTAAACGTGAAACAATTGAATGGAATGTGAACGTATCACGCAGACATAACAATCAATCAGTGTAATTACACTGACAGTAAGAAGAATAAAAGCGCCCCGTCCATAATAAATCAATCAAGCAAGCTTCACTATAGTCGTATCTTATCTTACGCAGATTCTCTCAGGACATGGTTCCTTTCGAAGCTACTTGAAGCGCTTTGGCCACGAGGAAACTGACGAATGCCCCTGGTGCGGACGAGGACTAGTGGAAGACACCAAACACGTCTTATTCGAGTGCGGACGCTTCCAAGAGGAGAGGCGTTGTCTGGAAGAGGCTGTGGGCCGCTCTATTAGAGCGGACAATATAGTCAACGCCATGCTGGAATCGGAGGCAGCTTGGAATCTGACAAGCACCTTCGCCCCCACAATTATGACGGAGCCCCGCAGAGTTGAGCGGATAAGAAGTGGGGGTGTCCCAGCCTAAGATAGTGCAAAGCGCTTGCGAAGCAATGCTTTACGACCATCTCGCAAGCATCTTGCACTAACTTTAGTCATCTAAACTCAAATCAAAATATAATATATCATTTTGTAAATAAAGGAATACAAAAACGAAAGAAAAACACACACATATATATATATATATATATATATATATATATATATATATATATATATATACGCGCCACGAGCACCTAACCCCCACCAGATTGAAAGGCTGTCAATGCATCTTACTGATAATGTGCACAAATGGAGGCAGAAAATTGGCTTTACTTAATTATATATCACAATTAGATGTCGCAAATGAAACCGAATGTTTCATTAAATAAACCTTGGCTCTATATATGTATGTGAATATACTTTAACGATTTTTGATTGCGTGTTATCAATTAATTTGTGCATTCCTTGCGGTTCACTATATTTGCATAAACCGTTAATGCTGCGTGCTTTATGATTGTTCTTTTCTTTTATTTTACTGTGTATCGTCAGTGCAGAAAAACTCTGTTGCCTACTTTTCGGTTGTCACTTTTATACATGTGTACATTTGCATATGCATATATGGATATGTGCACAACGTTCACTCAAATTTGTTTGCCCTTATATAACGAAATGATATGAATTTACCATAGTTCAAAGGACTATTTTTGCACATGCTGCTGTGCAGGTGAATGTCCAGGCATTAAGCTCGATTAAGAGCCACCGAGCATACGTAAATATATGCCACACAAATACATACATACAGATATCCTTACAGATGACGTGCTAATAGCTAATAGCTATAGCTAATAGCTAATACAAGCTATTCAACTTAAGAGCTAACAACGGGACGCAAGGACGCGAGCCGCACTGCTGAAACTGCAGGACGATGGCAAGAAACTGTTGAGCAGACAGGATGAACATCAGGAGTCGCACACACTAAATTCTGCTGCTCAATTGAGCGCGCGCGCAGTGTGCAATCAGGATACCTGATGGCAGCCTGCGTCAGTTAGAGCGAGACGGCAGCAATGGAGGGCGCTTGATGCTCTGGGAAATACTTGATGTAAATAGAAAAGGCCAAAGCAGAGAAATGGCCATCAACAAATTAGGCCACAACCACCACTGTAAAACACAGCAGATTGGCATATGATTTAGCATGTGTGCAACGATTACGCAAATCATCAAATTTCAAAGCAGCAACGACCGTTACATTGACATCGAAAACAAAAGATACGTTAACAGTTATTCAGCGTAAACGTTATAGAAAAACGCAAAATCTGAAATGTAACATAATGCAAGTGCTACACGATACGATATATATATATATATATATATATATATATATTTTTTTTTTTTTTTTTTTTGTGGTAGTTGCCGTAACCAGCATTTTAAAAACACTAATAAATATTGTATCATGTGCTTTTCCTATGTGCAATGGTTACGTAAGACGTCAAATTCAAACAAAGCTGTGACAGCTATAAGCATGCGATGTCCGATGATCGTTAAAAACATAAACATATGTTCAATACGTAAGAAAACATAAAAGCAATGATAACGTAAACTATCGAATTAACGCAACGTAAAGTGATGCACACGGTTCGATATTTAGCGTCTGCATTTATTTTTGTTGTTGGCGCCGCTTACAGACACGCAAAATTGCATCTGGTGCCAAAAGATTTCATAATTAACCCAAGCAAACTCCTGCTGCAACATGGTTTTCAAATGCCAGGAAGACAGCTTCTTAAAACAGGTTACATCAGAAATCCCATGTTAATACAATAAACATCGGCATTATCGCATTAATCTTTGACAGTTCCGGACTACCGTCGTATCCTGCGAATTTGCCACATTGGAGTGGACCGGCGATGATAACAACAGCACAGAGCCGCGAAAGCTGCGTGGCTTCAATGTGATCTGCGAGGATACTATTCTGTTTCCAGAGGGCGGCGGACAGCCCTGCGACTACGGCACCATTAATGAACAGCCAGTGCGTAGTGTTCTGCGTAAGGGAAGGACAGCGGTTCACTTCGTGGAGTCATCGACAAGCTTTGAGGAGGGTGCCGAGGTACAGCAGCAATTGGATTGGGCCCGACGCCTAGACCACATGCAACAACATTCCGGTCAGCACCTGATTACTGCTTTGTTTGATCGAGAGTTCAAGTATGACACCACATCCTGGTCGCTGGGTAGCAGCGTCTCTCACATACAGCTCAGCACTCCACATCTGATTAGCCGCGAGTCTCTTGACCTGATTGAGCGGCAAGCCAATGAGCTAATTCGCGAGGGGCGCTCTGTCAGCGTGATGCTCATGGATCCGGAAGTAGCGCAAGTGTTTCAAGATACACGCGCCTCTCGTGGACTACCCAAGGACCATGAGGGACTTGCCCGGGTTGTGCGCATAGAGGGCATTGAGTCTAACATGTGCTGCGGCACACACGTGAACAATCTGTCGCAGCTGCAGTGTATCAAGCTACTCTACGCCGAGAAGGCCAAGTCGAATATATTGGTTTATTTTGTCGTGGGCGAACGTGCGTTGAGGAAGTTTGGCGAGGTGCTCACTCGCGAGCAGCAGCTCACAGTGACGCTCAAGTAAGAAACCCCATCTCAATATAAATTACAGTGTATTAATTTAAATCTTTTAGGGGTGGCCCAACGCAGCATCTAGAGCTTGTGCAAAAGCTGCATCAAAATATTAAGTCCACACGAAAAGCGTTTCAGCAACTGTTGCAAGATTTCGCCACTGCAGAAGCCGAACGCTTGGAGAATCTACCCAAGGCCAAACGACCCAAGTACTTTGCGCTGCATCGACGTGACGGCATCGAAGTAAACTTCATTGACACATTTTTGCGAAACGCCCCAGAGGAAATATTCTACTTCCTCACTGTCTCCGAGGGCGTGGTCACTGGCAGCGGAGCTAAGGGGCACATGGTGCTGCGCGGGCAGCCGTCGCTGG
Source organism: Drosophila koepferae (assembly GCA_030914345.1). NCBI lineage: Eukaryota > Metazoa > Arthropoda > Insecta > Diptera > Drosophilidae > Drosophila > Drosophila koepferae. Next base: position 355,916 of record JAUESR010000064.1, read on the forward strand.
TGGAGCAGTTCGGGCCACAGTTTATGGATCTGCTCGACGGCAAAGGCAACGGCAAGGATAACAACTACCAAGGCAAGATCACAAATCTAGCCAAAGTGCAGGACTGTAATGCGCTGCTGCAAGCGCACTTTAAGCCAAAGAATACGAACCCAAATCCACAACCAGCAACCGATTCGTGAAATGTCATGAGTCTTAACATTACAAATGCTAATTTGTACTATTTGGCTTTTTTGTTCTTTAAGCGATGTACATTTTATGATATTAAACATAACTAGGCAGAGGTAACAGGCCCGATCTGAATGAAACATTCAGGGGGACAGCATCACAGATAGTTGATATCATAGTTGCGCATCTTCCACTTGAGGCGCCAGAACTGATTCCAGAAGCCCACGTCAATGATCCGCTCGTGGAAATTTGTATAGCCCACTGTCGTATACTCGCAGATTGCCGGGAAGGTGCAATCGTCCTCATCGTAGAAGTCGACCCACATCAGTGTGAAGAAGCCGAGCGACAGTAAACGCAGCTTTTTCTGATTAATGGCACGTTCCAGCATAATCAGGTATTTAGCTGACTCGGGATTCTGCTGTGCCGGTGGCAGGGTTATAATATGATTTGTATAGTTGCGCATCAGTGTCATGAAGGCGAGTTCATCAGGATTGTGCTTAGTCATCTGATAAAGAGCGACAATGCCTGTGCCGTAGAAAAGCGTTTTCTTAGGCTTAGCATAGGATTCCTTGATAACACCAATGCCAACTTCGGAATAGTCACGCAAAAGACCTTTCCAGTAGTTCGCCCACTTTTCGACGACAGTGCCCTTGAAGCGGGCCGGCAAGGTAAATTTCTCGTCTAAACGCGCACGCAACGCTATCACACGGTTGGCCACTTTTAGCAGACGCATTTTGCGGCACTATAAGAAACAATTTAATTCAGGCTTATGCAACAATACATACAATTGTAAAAATTTTACATTTTATTCAGAGGTTTATATTAAATATCGAAAGAAATGTTTTACGTTGTGATAGTTTGAGATTTTTACAATTTGTTTGTACTATCGAAAACTATCGATACAATTGCCCCGTAGCAGCATGACAATCTAAAGCGATTTAATATTAATACAGTGTGATTAAAAAACAAATGGTTATTGCTTCGATATCCATTCTGTTCATTATTTTTTTTTTTATTTATTTATTTATTTATTATTTATTTTTTTTTTTTTTTTTTTTTGCTTATAATTCAAATTTTTAATGAACGATTTTTCTCTTAAAATTTCATCAAACTTATGGTCCTTCATTGAAATTCAGATTGACAATATACATACATAAGATCTATCGAGTGATTTTGTAAAATAAGCTACATATTTGTGGCCTTTCTTTGTTTTACAAATCGATATACCGATGTCGTTGACATTACAGAGTTGCTTTGACGTCAGTGCTACCCGCGTGTAGCAAGATAATTGCATAAAAAACAAAACAAATGTTATTTTCAGACTTTATAATAACTATTGTGTCGAGCTCAATCGCGCGTGTACACGTTGCGTCCACAGTCTGATTCATGCCAACGTCACACAATAGCTGCTTTAACCACTTACACATTTGCACACACTACACAACTCGGCTGCGCTTCGCTGCGCGGTTGGACGAAGACAACGTCCACTAACAACCACAAATTTTATTTATCAAAACGTCATTTCCACCGAACTCGGTTTTCATAGTCTCGACAACAGGTTAATTACAGCGCAAGCCAAGGCGTCTGTTTGCTGTTACTGTTAGTTTGTTTTCGTTGTGGCAACTAGCGGACAAATTGTACCCCGCTGAAAACGCAAGAGAAGCCTTACATTGCAAATCAAAGTTCATACTTGAAAAAAAAAAAAAACTTGTTGCTGCTCACTGCTGACTGCTGAGCGTCGGCAGCAGAGAGCATTGTGAAATTCAATTTAAGAAAACGAAACCCAATTAAAAAACCAAATTTTCCAAACTGGAGAAGTGGAAGAGAACTCGCAACTCCACTAAGAAGATGGACAAATGCCAGCGCAGTCCATCGGGCGCCTCATCAGTTGTAACTGCAGCAGGAGCTGCTACTTCTACATCCAATGCCGTTAAACCTACAGTTCTGGAAGGTATATTCCAGTTGCAATTACATACATACATACATATGTATGTACATATATTTATATATTTGAAACACGGACATCCATATACATATAAGCAAATACATATGTATATGCATGCCTATTTGCGTGTATGTTTGTTTTCATATGCATGACACACCAACCAGCATGTAAACATGTACATACATATGTATGTACATATGTATATATGTATGTACATATGTATAGGCACTTTGTCTGGGGGGCTACTTTTATCAGCAGAGCTTGGGAACAAAGCAAGCAGGCAGCCAAACAGAATAGCTTTTGGCTCCAGACCCACAGGACAAATCTATAAATAAACTACGCATTAGCTGCTCTTGTATCCTGGCATGAGATATGTCACGTCCCCCCCTACATACATATAAAAATAAACCTGCATATGCACGCACATGTGTTTGTGTGACCTGTTGATTGAGCTATTTTTATGTGTCCCATTTACAACTGCTAATCGACATTGAGCTTGAGTCTCGTCAGAGGCATCTCCCTCATCCAATAATGTTAATGGTTTTATTGATGAAGTCTCCCCACAGGCAGATTAGCTCAGATTATAAACTTTACATATCTATGTACATACATATGTATGCACATGTAAATATTTTTTAATACAATAAAAAACAAGTAAGAAAGCTGTAGTCGAGACTGCTCGACTACGAAATTCCCTGAGCCCTTCTTCGAACGAATAAGATTCCAAGAATGCTTCGTTTCGATTCTCCACGCGTAAGAAACTATACATACATACATGCAGAAACACGAGCACACACAAACGCTGATCTATGCTTGTACGCCTGTATGTGTGTGAGCATTGCAGGCGGCTTGCTGTCTCGCTGCCTTTGTTGCTGCGCCACATGGGTTTTGATGAGAAAACATTGATGATTAATAATTCTGTTTCTAGATGGACAATCGTATTGATATCTTCAGATTATGATTATCATATTCATATTTATATGCAAAACCAAACTGCATGTCTCTAGTATTTGAAATGCATTTTTTATTTATACCCTGAGCCCATTGAAAATGGGAAATCAGGGTATAATGGTTTTGTTAAATGTATGTAACAGGCAGAAGGAGGCGTGGCAGACCCCATAAAGTATATATATTCTTGATCAGCATCAAAAAATAAGTTGATCTAGCCCTGTCCGTCCGTCCGTATGTATGAACGCGTCGATTTCCGAAGATACAAAAGCTAGAGAGTTCATTCTTTTTGTGTTAGGTTCGTATATTGCACGCGCAGTACAAGTTTGTTTCAGAAATTCGATAACTTGTATATTTGCAAAGTTATCGATAAACGAACTTATCGGGAACCTGTTATAAAATTCTAGCAAATTCATCTTTAGAGTTAGAGTCTCCAAGTCTTCTGCATATATATAGATACTAATTTATTACAATTTCGGTTTTTGTCAGACTTTGGATTCCGGTCCCCACTTCTCCACCACCCCCAAATGCGTAAGTAACGAGTATAGTTTCCGAAATCTCGATGTTCATACGGACGGACGGACAGGGCTATTCAACTTATTTGTTTTGTGCTGATGAAGAATATATGTATATACTTTGTGGGGTGTACGACGTCTCCTTCTGCCAGTTTTTATACCCTGAACCCATTGAAAATGGGAATTCAGGGTATAATGGTTTTGTGAAAATGTATGTAACAGGCAGAAGGAGAAGTCGCAGACCCCATAAAGTATATATATTCTTGATCAGCATAAAAAAATAAGTTGATTGAGCCCTGTCCGTCTGTCCGTCCGTCCGTCCGTCCGTCCGTCCGTCCGTCCGTCCGTATGAACGTCGAGATTTCGGAAACTACATAAGCTAGAGAGCTGAAATTTCACATGAACATGCGTATGTTAGCTACGCAGTACGAGTTTATTTTGTTTTTTCGATAACTCATCCCATTTCCGAATTATCGATAAAAAATCGAAAATTCGTTTCCATTTTTTAGGTTTTTTGGACATAACTTCTACATTATTTCAGCTAGAGACTTCAAATTTGTTTATTTAGATAGATATTATGGATACGCAGATTATGTAATTTACAGATTTTGGATGCCACGCCCCCTTCGCCCCCAATTTGAAAAAAACCCATTTCAAATACTAGAGACTTGCAATTTGGCATATAGATAGATTTAGATACTCTTAATCTACTTTGAAAATTTCATAAGGATAGTCCATCTAGAAATGGAGTTATGAGCGTCCAAAGTTCAGCCCAACCCACCCCCAAGCCACGACAGCAACTGCGCGGTTAGCAGAGCGCGCGCTCATAAGTGCGTAAAGAAGAAGAGTATTAGTCTTTTTTGCAGGGTTCAGGGGATCTCGTAGTCGAGCCGTCTCGACTAGAGCCTTCTTACTTGTTAAATTTTCATTTTCACTAAACCATAAGTAGTGCCACAAAAGCCTAGTAATGTAACTTAGATAACACATTTTATTATACCCTGAACCCATTGAAAATGGGAATTCAGGGTATAATGGTTTTGTGAAAATGTATGTAACAGGCAGAAGGAGAAGTCGCAGACCCCATAAAGTATATATATTCTTGATCAGCATAAAAAAATAAGTTGATTGAGCCCTGTCCGTCTGTCCGTCCGTCCGTCCGTCCGTCCGTATGAACGTCGAGATTTCGGAAACTACAAAAGCTAGAGAGCTGAAATTTCACATGAACATGCGTATGTTAGCTACGCAGTACGAGTTTATTTTGTTTTTTCGATAACTCATCCCATTTCCAAATTATCGATAAAAAATCTAAAATTCGTTTCCTTTTTTTAGGTTTTTTGGGCATAACTTCTACACTATTTCAGCTAGAGACTTCAAATTTATTTATTTAGATAGATTTTATGTATACGCAGATTATGTAATTTACAGATTTTGGATGCCACGCCCCCCCCGCCCCTAATTTGAAAAAAAACGCATTTCAAATACTAGAGACTTGCAATTTGGCATGTAGATAGATTTAGATACTCTTAATCTACTTTGAAAATTTCATAAAGATAGTCCATCTAGAAATGGAGTTATGAGCGTCCAAAATTCAGCCCAACCCGCCTCCAAGCCACGACAGCAACTGCGCGGTTAGCAGAGCGCGCGCTCATAAGTGCGTAAAGAAGAAGAGTATCACTTTTTTGCAGGGTTCAGGGGATCTCGTAGTCGAGCCGTCTCGACTAGAGCCTTCTTACTTGTTTAGAGTTTAGCAGTATTTAATAGGTTATTGCTATATATTATCTTATTATACCCTGAACCCATTGAAAATGGGAATTCAGGGTATAATAGTTTTGTGAAAATGTATGTAACAGGCAGAAGGAGAAGTCGCAGACCCCATAAAGTATATATATTCTTGATCAGCATCGAAAAATAAGTTGATCTAGCCCTGTCCGTCTGTCCGTCCGTCCGTCCGTCCGTCCGTCCGTCCGTCCGTCCGTCCGTCCGTCCGTCCGTCCGTCCGTCCGTCTGTCCGTCTGTCCGTCTGTCCGTCTGTATGAACGTCGAGATTTCGGCAACTACAAAAGCTAGAGAGCTGAAATTTTACATGAATACTCGTATGCTAGCTACGCAGTACGAGTTTGTTTTGTTTTTTCGATAACTCATCACATTTCCAAATTATCGATAAATAATCGAAAATTCGTTTACATTTTTTTGGTTTTTTGGGCGTAACTTCTACACCGTTTTAGTTAGAGACTATAAATTAATATTTTTAGATAGATATTATGAATACGCAGATTATGTAATTTTCAGATTTTGGATGCCACGCCCCCTTCGCCCTCAATTTGAAAAAAACGCATTTCAAATACTAGAGACTTGCAATTTGGCAAATAGGTACATTTAGATGCTCTTAATATATTCCGAAAGTTTCCTGAAGATCGTCCTTCTAGAAATGGAGTTATAAGCGTCCAAAGTTCAGCCCAGCCCACCCTTAAGCCACGACAGCAACTGCGCGGTTACAGAGCGTGCGCTCATAAGTGCGTAAAGAAGAAGAGTATCACTTTTTTGCAGGGTTCAGGGGATCTCGTAGTCGAGCCGTCTCGACTACAGCCTTCTTACTTGTTTTTTCTATTATCAAGATTTTGATGAATTTTGTATTATCTATAGAGCGAAAACGATACTTAAAGTCTCCTATATAAAGTAAATGTAAATATTTATACCTTATTGACTCCCAATGATCTATGCTGCTTAGCCAACTTGACGGTCATACAAAAAAAGAAATATACATATGTCTGTCTGTCTATATATATGTAGTATATATATGCTTATTATTTCGTACAACTCGATGTAACTGATCTGTGATTCGTCCCGCTTCTTAGCTCATCAAAGCAGAATTATTTAATGTGAACTCGAGCTGCAATCACATTGTGAAACGCCCCGTTAACGTATTGTTTGTTATGCATTTCACAGGCGTGCTGTACAGCATATTTGATGGGTTGACAGACAAGGATGAGCATGTTCGCCAGGCTATGCAGCAGGCTATTGTGAAGATTCTGGAGACGCATCCACTACGTGCCACGCTCATACTGACTGAGTATCGCGCCAAAAACCCAAAGCTTAGCGAGCAAACTGTCGCCATGCTGCTGGAGTAAGTGAATGCGGATATATCCTACTTCTGCTGCTATACTGATTTGGGTAATACTCACATTCTAGTTGTATTCATCGCGTGGTTGCGGCAGACACGCCGCTTCCAACGGCTGCCAATGAAAAGCTAATTACTCTGGCCATCGAGGAGCTCACACGCAGCGTGGATCAGCATGTGCCATTGATACAGAATCCCTCGCTGCATATACTAGTGTGCATTGGCCGTGGCGAGGATTGCAACTTGGTCGTTGAGGCGCTGCAGGCGCATAGCGTCTCCACGGGCAACGTGCCGCACTTTATGCTGATGCAGTGTCTCGGCCAAATGGCCATGGCCAATACAGCTGGTGTGGTTCCACACATCAAGACAATACTAGCGGGCTCTTTACCGCATCTAGGTGGTATTAAGCAGGATCATGTCAAGCTCTCATATGCCTATGCAATCGGACGCTTCAGCGAGGCGCTCTTAGAGCACGGCACCAATACACCCACAGGCGAAACAAAGGCAGCCGCCAGTTGTGCGACGGAGATCAGCGTTGCCTACGACGTCCTCTTCAACCAGTGGCTGCAGTCTCGTGAGCCCAAGGTGTGCATGGAGATACTGCAGGCGCTATCCAGCATGTATCCGCTGTTGCCTGGCGATCGAGTATTAGATCAAGCGCCGCGTTTGGTTCCTCAAATACTAACGCTCTATCGGCGCAGCGTCGATCGCAATGCCGTAACACAATTCCTGTGCTCGGTGCTGAAAACAAATCTCTCAATGCACCCACAGGTGCTAGATGGCGTAATCGACACGCTAATAACGCACCTGTTCGACTTGGTCTGCGTATATCCGGACTACGAGAAGCCACAGACGGTCAAGGGCCACTACGAGGTCTTGCGCTGTTTCCACCTCTTGGCTGGCAACTATGCAGCAAAGATAATGGACACGCTGCTCATCCATCTACGCAACAATAGCGAGCGAGAGCGCATCAAGTCGCTGCTCATCTTGACGCACCTGCTCAACAGCTGTGCGGTTCACATTGAAAGTCGCATCCAGACGCTTATTGAGTGCCTCAAGCAGCTAATACTGGCCGAGCGCAGCGTCAAAATGAAACTCACACTGCTGAAGACGATTGTAGCCCTGGCCCAGAAGTCTCTCATTCGGGACAAGGAATTCGTATGGTTTGTGGTACGGCACAGCTGCAAGTACAGCAAAATAAGCCAGGAACACGGCACATCGGAGGAGCATGCCACTCTGGTGCTCAGCTGCGAGAACACTCTCTTCATGCTCGCCTCGACAGTAGGCACCCTGGACGAGCTGCTTAAGCGCGAGCTGCTTAACTACTTTCTGCTCCTGGACTACACTGACATTTGTGTAAATCTGGCCAAATGCTTGGCCAGCTTGTTTGCTAAGTCGCCGCATATTGAGTACGACATAGCCAGTGATGAGGACCAGCCCTCGTTGCCCATGACAGCAGTTGAGGGTGTGGCGAGCAATGAGGAGCGTGGAGCAACAGTCAAGCGCGGCAAGGTGATCGTTCCCAGTGCCGAAAGCATTTATGCCCGCTGCTTGGCGCTGCTGGGCAATCAGCAGTGCATTAAGCGAGCATCGAACATACTTAGCTTTCTTAAGTATTATCATCCGCAGCTGAATCCAGCCTTGGAAGAGCTTTGGGAACGTCGTTTATCCGACATGCTGCTGCACATTAACAAGCCGCAGGCGTATCTGCACCAGCTGCAGGACTTCGTGACTGAGACCAACGAGTTTTTGGTCGCACGCGATGAACGCTTCCCCCAACGCCTGGCAGTCAAGCTAGCCGATCAAATTTATTTGTATCCCATTCAGTTGCCGCACTCGGAGTGGCACCTGCCCGATCTGAGCGCCGAGCGTGGCATGCTGTTGCAGTCGGTAGCGCTGACCCTCTGCCAAGTGACAGACGTCGCCTGTATCCATACAAAGATCGATTTGATTGTGACGACGGCGCGACAGGAGCGCCTCGACAAGCACGTCAAGCACGCAGATTATGAGCAACGTATCGAACCCTGCGCTCGTGCCCTCGGCTATATAGCCCGCCAGCACCTGGCGCATGTGATCAAAAAGCTATCTGAGCTGGCGCTGATGTGCGGCCGAAAGCATTCAACAGGCTTCTTCAGTAATCTACACTTTATTAAGGATACGCATAAGGAGCTGGAGAACTACAAGACCAACCTATTGGTGGTGAAGGCCTTTGGCCGCATCATGGACGAGGCGGATCCACTGCAATCCCTACAGCATCTGGACGACGTCATGCTCAACTTCTTAATGATACAGCTGTCCGGACACAAGGATCAGACCATTATGTCGGCCATACTGCAGACGCTGCTCAGCATTTGCAACCAACTCATTGTCACCAAAGAGCAGCTGCCAGCGCCACTCAAGCATCGTAAACAAATCATGGATACTGTCTTCAGCATTCCAATTGAATCGCCCTTTAACGATTTGCCTCTGCTGCCCACTATTTTGAAACTGGGCACAGACTTCATACGCATCGGTGAGTGATTGTTTGGAGGTTGAGCGTGAAGTCGATTCTAATGTATTTTATTTCCTTGCCCTTCTCATGGCAGGCGGCAGCGATAGCTCCGAGTGTGTCGACGGCAGTGTTATCTTTGAAATAGCCTGCAAAAACTTTTTCGGCTGCGCTCGTCAGCTGAAAATGAAGTTTGACTCACAGGAGGAGGACGAACACAACAGTTTCTTGGCGAAGCATTTGAACGAGTCGCTACCACAGCTCAACGCACTGGTGCGCGCCATTGTCGAACTGGATGCATCACCGTCGACGCTTGATCTCATTATTGGTATACTGGAGTGTTGGATGCGTGACCAGAATTCCGAGGTACGCGTTTGCGCAAGCCACGTCCTAAATAACACTCTAGAGGTCTACATTAAGTCCATGAAAATTGGCGGCTGCGAGGCGCCCTCGAAGTTCAACCAAACGGGCCAAATAGTGGGCAAGATTGTGCCGCGCTGCATCGATTCAAATGGAACTGTGCGCCAGGTCTCGGTAGACATTCTCCAAAAGACGCTAGAGATCGCTTGCATCTACGAGACGCTGACTATCGCGAGCATCGACAGCAGCGCCGAGTGGCTGAAAGAGATGGAATCTATCAAGGAGCACATCATCACAGACGAGCCCAAACAAATCTATAATCTGGCAGGCGATATTGCCAAGATTATAGCGCAACGCATTTCCAGCTTTCAGTACTTGCAATTCTGGTCAGTATCTGCCACGTCACTCATGGCCTTGGCTTATCTCACCCTTGTGTATGTTGCTCATTGTCTAGCCCATTCAACAACATACTAGATAATTTCCAGCCTTCTAGAGGTAGTAAATAAAAAATTACTCTGTCTTTCTAAATATTTATTTTACATATATTTTAGAATGATTTCAATTGAGTGGATTCTAAAAATTATGATATAAGATCAGGAAATTATATATACATATAAAATCCAATATTGATTTTTATTAAATATTACGATAGTTATTACTATTACGATAGTTTACCATTTAAAAACAAATAAGAGCTCTCTAATAGGGAGTATCCGAGTAGATGATACCCCAACCCTTGAACCCTGAGCAGAGCAGCTAGTCCAATCATCTACGCTTCTTTTATACATACATTCACGCACACACAGACATATTCAGCCCCTCTGTTTACTGTGCACTTGACGAGAGGCTGCTCATGAGCTTTAAAATAAAAACTTAATTGTTGAATACATTTTGTTCTAGATGAACTTTCTTAATAAATTGTTCACACCGTAAAACACAGATGTGACTATTTACCATATCACTACTAAATATTTTCATTTGAAATAGGTCTTTAATAAATATGGGATATTCAGATTTTGGAATACCTTCCCTATTAATTGCACACTTTATTTTAAATTTTTTGTGTAACTTTCAAGCAGCGCTTAAGAAATTAAAATAAAGTGATCAATTGTCGATAGAAGGAAAATGCTATCAATATGAGTTATAAACTCGTAATGCGTGTAGGGTACATTTAATGTGCATTTAACATGCCATGTCTCTAGATCTTTTAGATCGCTTTCCTGATCAAGGATATATATAAAAGGAATTTTACCAGTTATATACATTTTCACAAAAACATTTCATCCCGAATTCCCTATTTCAATGTGTTTAGTATTTAAAATTAAACATTAAACATATTGCTATCTCTCTCCAACTGATGTAATTCTCAGTTTGTGTCTTTCCCAAAGTATGCCAGATGCAAAGATTTCCGCTATTGGAGTGGATGTATCCAGTTGGCATTTGGTATGTTACTGTAAACGCCCCGCCTGTAGCGGACTTCACTCAGAGAACACGGAAATCAGACATAGATGGACAAAACTTATAAGAATGAGATTCATGTCATTATCTCCTTGTTGTCATCTGTTCCCAAATTATTTTGCTTCTCACTTCTTTTAGCTTCTATTCTAACTAAGTATACAGTGGCTCACAGCTTATTTCGTGCAGTGGTATAGTAAAACTTTAAAGACGTATTCCCGCTAAACCAGTAAAGATATCCAAAAAATTTAAATGAGGTCTTATTTATCCATTATATAGTAAAGCACTTCATTATTTTTCTATTCTAAGAAATAACATTTAAAACTAAAGAAAACTGAAAAAACTGGCTCTTTCTATGTCACAGCTTATTTCGTGCACGGCACTTAACACTCAAAATTATCAACAAATTCTTAAATTATTATTTTGTATGATATACTTTATGTTTAATAACCTCTTACAAACGTGATTCCATCGAGTTTACCAATTTTTGGGTGATCTAGCCCTGTCCGTCTGTCCGTCCGTCCGTCTGTATGAACGTCGAGATTTCGGAAACTACAAAAGCTAGAAAGCTGAAATTTTACATGAATACTCGTATGTTAGCTACGCAGTACCACTAACCATACAACACATACATACATAGATTGGACAACTGGAACAAGTTAATGTGCACACTTATTTTTTGACATTAGAACCCCATCAACTTCGTATTTGCTCGGGTTTTTACTTTTAGGGTCGGGAGAAAAAATTTTCACAAAAATTGAAATTTCTTCTCGACGCGATCCCATTGGTTCCCTTCTGAGCGAAGGGTATACCGAATTCTTAAACGGCTTTGCCTTGCTCATACAAAATGTTAGCGTTTTCATGATTATTTGTGGAAAGGGTATGAAAGTGTTGACGTGCATAACGAATATTTTTTTTCGATGACCATACACACACACATTTACACTTCCTCGCTATATGTGTATGCATTTATGTGCCTGTGTGCAATATTCTTGCTGCCGCCTGCAGAGCACTATTAGAATCCCAGCAGTTGATTTTAGTTCGGTTTGGTAGCTGATGTGAGTATGCATACACACACACATTTACACTTCCTCGATATATGTATGTGTAGGCATTTATGTGCCTGTGTGCGATACACTTGCTGCATGTAGCAATTCTATTTTCCCAGCGATTGCTGTGGGTAGCTGATGTGAGCCTTTGAATTTGAATTTATTGGGCGTGTGCCTACCTCAACTTTGAATTAAGTAAACGATTTTGGGTAATTTTAGTAAAAGAAAACTGAAAATGATTCGTCCTGAATAAAAATTTTAAATTAAATAAAACATTTAACATGTATATTATTGTTATTAAAAGGAAAATATGACTACATAACGAATGCATAATTTTTGCATAAAAGGGCCATTTTACCTGTATATGTAGGAATGTGAATTTTTGCCTATAGGGTCAAATCTGGTACTACATATTAAAGAACAAATGATAACTAATCAACAGGTAATACAAAATAATTGAACATTAATAATTTAATTAATTCAAAATTGAGGTAGGCACACGCCCAATATTCGAGACCCATGCACGAAACATGCAAATGCCCCAGGCAGAGCATTCATTCAAATTCAAAGGCTCACATCAGCTGCCCGCAGCAATCGCTGGGAAAATAGAATTGCTACATGCATCAAGTGTATCGCACACAGGCACATAAATGCGTGTGTGTATGCATACTCACATCAGCTACCCAACCGAACGAAAATCAACTGCTGGGATTCTAATAGTGCTCTGCAGGCGGCAGCAAGAATATTGCACACAGGCACATAAATGCATACACATATAGCGAGGAAGTGTAAATGTGTGTGTGTATGGTCATCGAAAAAAAATATTCGTTATGCACGTCAACACTTTCATACCCTTTCCACAAATAATCATGAAAACGCTAACATTTTGTATGAGCAAGGCAAAGCCGTTTAAGAATTCGGTATACCCTTCGCTCAGAAGGGAACCAATGGGATCGCGTCGAGAAGAAATTTCAATTTTTGTGAAAATTTTTTCTCCCGACCCTAAAAGTAAAAACCCGAGCAAATACGAAGTTGATGGGGTTCTAATGTCAAAAAATAAGTGTGCACATTAACTTGTTCCAGTTGTCCAATCTATGTATGTATGTGTTGTATGGTTAGTGGTACTGCGTAGATAACATACGAGTATTCATGTAAAATTTCAGCTTTCTAGCTTTTGTAGTTTCCGAAATCTCGACGTTCATACAGACGGACGGACGGACAGACGGACAGGGCTAGATCAACTTATTTTTTTATGCTGATCAAGAATATATATACTTTATGGGGTCTGCGACGTCTCCTTCTGCCTGTTACATATATTCTCACAAAACCATTATATCCTGAATTCCCATTTTCAATGGGTTCAGGGTATAAAAAAAATTTATCTTCATCTTTTAATCCCCAAACGGAATGTTACAAAAAACGAATCCACCTGGTGGCGAAACGGAGTTCGCCGGGTTATATATATATATATATATATATATATATATATATATATATATAAATACTGCGCGTCATCAGGCTAGCTGTTTCCCCGTACGATTTTAATGTTGATTGAACACTAGTGGGTGGTCGGCCAATCACCCTGTCAATTTCTGCCAATTTCGGTTACCCCTTTATCCTCTAAGTACAACTTTATAATTAATTTTCGCGTTTCTAATGGGATTTGCTTGCCACGACCCATTATGTCCCATTTACGCACACAAAACTGACACAAATGAAATTTCATTGCATACTATTTCAAGAACTTGAAGTGAAGTAAAGGAAAAATTAAGATTAGCGTTGGAAATTCCGAGCAACACCTAACAGTAAACGGGACAGACAAACCATACTTAAACTTTTTTGCCATGCTTTTCGTCATTTGTTTTGGTTTTTGGTCCATAAAAAGAAAATAAAATAAGGAACATAATTCTTTTTCACTCCCTTCGTCAATAAATATGTAAGTGCTCTAAATGTAAACTAATCATAATTTAATATTTTCCCCATTATTAAAAGGGTACTAATAGAAATAATACTAATTTATGCAGTTTACTTAAACTTTTTTGGCCCACTGTATGTATGTAAGTTATGTACATACATACATATGTATGTCTTTTCTGTTTGAGCTCTATGTCGCAAGTGATTTTGCAGTTGCAACTGATCTTAGTCTTTCACTACAAGCCACAAAATAGTATGTACGTACAGTGGCTCACAGGTTATTTGATACAGTGCAACTTTTCGACTTTACCCTTCCTTAATATCGAAAGGAGAAGGTATATCGCAAAATTTTAAATGCAGTTATTTAGGTATATATTTAAATTATTAGTTTTAAGTATTTGTACTTCGAGGAAATTTTGTTTTTGGCGTGGCAGGCAAACTTTACGGGTATATGTCGATTTTAGAGCTCTCATCTTATTTGATACAGTTTGTTTTATGTAAATAAAATTGCCATATACAAGGCGTTTTTTGTCTTTCGCGCATTATGCTATGTTTGGTTAATATAGAAGACAATTTTTTTTTGCGATTTGCAATACCTTAACACACTAGGATATATTGTATAATGAGCCCACGAACAACAATTGAGAAGCGTGAACTGGTCATTTGCCCTTTTAAAAAAGGATAGAGTGGCTGCGAAAGTACAGAGCTATTGGAATTAAGTTACTCCACAGTCTACCATATTATATCTACCGTATTATAGACTTTAAAAAAGAGAATTCTTTATAAAACAAGAGCAGAAAGGCACCAATGAAATTTTCACTGAACCCGACTAGCGCTACAGAGCTCGAAAAATTCTACACTCCAAGTTGTCTTCTTTAAAGTTGGGTGAAGAGGTTGAAAATTAACTGGGCAAGGTTTCGAGAGCATAAGCTATTCGGCGTGTGTTGCTCGACCATGATTTCAAAGCACTAGTAGCTCGAAAGAAGCTGTTTAAAACAAAGAAGAATTACCTAAGCAGACTAGCCTTTCATAAAGAGCACATTCTGAAGGACTCCTCGTTTTGGAACATTGGGATTTTCTCGGAGAAGTCAAAATTTAATATTTTGAGCTTCGGCAGGATGTTTTATGTGTGGAGAAAGCCGAATACTTAGCTCAACAAAGAAAACCTTAAAGCAACAGTGAAGCATTACTGTGACCACGGTATGGTTTGGGCTTGTATGTCCGCAGCCGGAGTCGGTACTTTGGTATTCATCGATCAAATTATGTAGAAAATTCATTACCTTCATATAAAATAAAAAATTTTGATCCGAAGTTCCAAAAAACTGGCTGTAGGCAACGGTCTCTGTTTCTACTAAGACAACGACCCGATCCGCAAAGCTAGATTCTTTCAAACATGGCTTATTTGGAACTGTCCCCACGTCATGAATCCCCCGGCACAGTCTTCCGAATTAAATATCATCGAGAATCTGTGGGAACTTTTAGTCAACAGCGTCAGAAAACATATGAATTGTAACAAAGAAGACCCAAAGAGAACCTTACTGGGGGAATGGCCCAAAATAACGCCAAGCTATACTCAAAACTTGATGGATTCAATGACAAATAGGCTGCAAGCTACGATAAAAACTAAGGGAATGCAAACCAACCATTAAATTAAAGGGTAACCTTAAATTTTAGTATTTTACTGGAACTGTATCAAATAGCCTGTGAGGGAATTTTGGTATATTATTTTGTTTTTTAAAATTTATTTTTGCTGTTCAACAGCATTATTTTTAAATAAAATCTTTTGTTTTATAAAACAAGCCCTATTTAAAATGACATTTAAAGTATTGTGATATCATTTATAGTTTTTGAATTACAGCAAGAGAAAATTTTAAAATTGAAGTGTATCAAAAAAGCTGTGAGCCACTATTACACTACAAGCTATTATTTTGTAGCTTGTCGTACATACTACTATTTTGTAGCCTGTCGTATGAGTTTATGGCGCCAGGCATATTTGGTTTCGAGGAAATGAGCAACAGCAAATAAGCAAAGGACAGTGTCGATAGACAGAATAGTGGCGCCAGACCTCATATTTTCTATATTTTGTCATAGGCAACCGAAATAAAATTCCGTTAGGTTAGCGACTAAAAGCGAAGTAATGATTGAAAATCAGAGCAGTGGCGTCGGACAATTTCCGTTAGTATCGTCAGCGACGGAAGGCAGAGAAGAAAAAAATTGTGGCGTTGCTATTGATGCTGCTATTAAAGATGAATTTCCAGTTATGTATGTACATATGTATATATACATACATATGTACATACATATATACACATGTGAGTATACTATGTACATACATATGTACATATGTATGTATGTATATGTACATATGTATGTGTGTACATTAAATATTCTGTTTAATAATGTTGCGATAGAAGCAATTATCAACGATTGATTTCGCCGAATCGCGACATACATATGTTTAATATTTGTGTTGCTTAATTACATACATACATACATATGTACATGTTGTACCTCTAGTGATTATCGTCTCTTCCTTCGTTCCCTCTGATGTAGCTGCTGCCGCCGTTGCTGTTGCTACATCAGCTGCTCCTGTTGTTGTTCTTACTGTTGCCGTTTCTTCTGCAGGGCGTAGGGGAAGAGTAGGGTAGTATGTTGGTAGCTCGTGCAATATACGAACCAAATACAAAAAGAATGAAGTCTCTAGCTCCTATGTATGTGCATACATATGTATGTACATATGTACATACATGTATCTTCGGAAATCGACGCGTACAAATATACGGACAGACGACAAACGGATCATCACCCTGATCAAGAATACGTTATGCTGTCTGCCACGCCTCTTTTTACCTGTTACATACTTCTAACAAAAATATTACAATTAAAATAATCAAATATGATTAATTTTAACCTTTTGTTTTACAGTAAAACTTTATTGCAGTCGCTGCGCGACCCGGAGCAAAGCTCCACTATTGGCGCGAGCGTTGTTCTGAAGTTCTTCATACAGCAGAAGGGCTTGGAGCTATTCCATGCGATACCCGATCTTGTAAAGGACAGTCTCTTGGCTCTCCAACTGTGCGATGTGCCACGCGCCAAGTCTGGGGTGCTGAAAGCCCTGGTGGCCTTGACCAAGCACCATCCGAAGCTTGTGTGCGCAGAGATGCTGCAACAGCCATTGCCGTACGACGAGAACCTTGTCGAATACTGGCATCTGGTGTGCAACGATGCGGAGCTCACCGGGCTGATGCTGGACAACTTTCTGCAGTTGCTAAGCGGCGCCTGTTTGTGTGAACCCTATGACGGGAGCAGCTTATCGAGCGATCGTCAGAAATTAGCCAGCGTGCAGCCGTTTGCTGTATTTTGTGCAATGCACGAGATGATGCCCTGCAAGGACATACACGAAGTGAGTAGTAGAATTCAACTTGAATTATTCAAGACTTATCCATTATCCATTAATATTAAATTTTGTTCGTTTAGCAATTGGAAGCGCGATTTGCGGATATGTTCAGCATGCTGTTGACCTCTTCGGCCAGCTATACGAATCTGGCACCGCCATTGCCCATGGCCCCGCCGGGGAGTCCCAGTCAACCGAACAAGTCGTCCAGCAAGTTTGGCTTTGTGCCCAACAAGGAGCTGATTAAACTGAGCCCCTGCCAAATAGCGCTTGAAACGTTTCAAGCATTCCTCAATAACCTGGAAATGGAGCAAATTGCCACAGTGTTGACAGTGAACACGCAACTTGCGTCCAGCACCGACTGGCACAACTACATTGAACTGTTGACTCCCATGGCCATTGGGCTGGCCAATCAGCTGCAACTAAGCAGCCCCGGCATGCGTCAGCTGGTTAATGCTTTGGGTAAATATGTGGCCTCGCCTTACGATGGCCAGCGCGTCGCAGCTGTTGGCCTATTCTCGCGGCTAATGCCGCTCAAGCCATGCGGTGAGCTGGTTAGCTGTCTGATGTTGAATCTAGGCGGCGCTCTCAGCGATCCCAATGCCGTGGTACGTGGGCTTAGCCTGCAGGGCATGGGCTATGTGGGTCAATTGGGCGAGCACGAGGCACCGCGCTACTCGGAGATTGCAATTCAAGCATTGCTGAAGGGAGTGGACGATACCGTTGGTGACTGTCTCATCAACATACCGTTGGAGAGCATGCGCGGTCTCTCCCGCATACTACAGGCGCTACCCAGTGATAGAGTTGAGCCTTTCCATGTTTCGCTGGCCATACGCATACGACCCTTCTTCGGCAGCTACTCGATGGAGATGCGCGAAGCAGCAATTATTCTGTTTGGAGACTTGTGCGAGTCGAAGCACGACGATGGAAGCAGTTCGCCCACCTCCTCGATGGAGGCTTTGCGCGAACAACTGCTAGCCAATCTTTTCCCACTGCTCCTGCATCTGAGTGAGAGTGAGCCGTCCATTGTGAGCGCTTGCAAGGGCACCTTGCGTCGTGTCTGTCGCCTGCTGCGCGCGGTGCGCGTTAACGAAATCGCCCAGCAGCAACTGCTGAGCGATGTCGATCAGCTCAACTACAACAACTTTGTTGTCGACTTTGTCAAAGTGATTGTAAGTGAATGATTATCCTAACGTTGATTCTGCTAAAGCTAATGTTGCTCTAAACTCTTTGAACAGGCACTCGAGCTCACGGAGCACATTCAGGACTTTATAGACTCGTGCATGCCCAAGATGCGCAGCCAGTGGCCAGAAGTGCGCGGCAGTGCAGCCATTGTTATCGGTGGGTGTCTATAAGCTGTTAACTTTAATTTTTAATAAACTATTAACCTCATATGCACCCGCAGGCATACTGCATAATTTCCTTAGCGAACGGAACGCTCAGACTGAATCTGTGGCCGGAAAAATTGCTGTTTTGTTTAAGGATGAGCAGGTTGCGGTGCGCGTACGGGCTGCCCAGGCGCTGGGCTATTTCTTTGGAGATATCTAAAAACAAAAGTACCCTGCGACAAATAGGACCAATATGCATACACAACAACCACCACATATATAAATATATATATGTATACATCATATATATATATATATATATATATACACTGCGCGTCATCAGGTTAGCGCCCCCCCTTACATTCACCGTCAATGCTCAATAAAATCTAAACCATCAGAGCTCGAGCCTTTTTTATGCACGATGTCGTTTATGCACGATGTCGAAAACTGAAGCTGGCAAGTGCCGTAATTAGATATTGCTCGCCACACCATAACTCTCTTGAGCTCTTGAAACCGGGCTAAAACTGTTTTTCCGCATTTCCAAAAACCTTTTTCAGGACCTATAGTGGACTGTTCAACATGGTAATGCACCTATTCACTTTTCCCGATCCGTGAAGTCATGAATATAGGGCCAAAGAGGTGATCTGCTGGCATGGCCACCATGGTCACCCGGCCTTAAAATCCTTGAAATCATTTGATTATTGCCGGCTATTAATTTTTTTTTATTATTTTCCTTATTTTTAAGAAGATTAACAAAAGTTAACCTGATAACGCGATTTTAGTTACACATTTTTGGTAGCTTGCCACAAAAACATTTATTATAAATTATTCCGTATTGCTACAAAAGCCATTATTACTTCATTTTAAAGAGAATTGAATGTAGAATAATAAAAAAAAAATTAAGGCTCGAGCTCTGATGGTTTAGATTTTATTGAGCATTGACGGTGAATGTAAAGGGGGGGGGGGGGGGGGGGGGCGCTAACCTGATGACGCGCAGTGTATATATACATATATATATATATATATATATATATATATGCTACACCACCTTTTGTATCCTTATTATGTTTGACAACCGTTCTTAATTGTATATGCTTTTTAAGCATATATGTATATACATATATCTAGACCTACCTGTATGTGTGCAAGTCGTTATATTCTTAATTATGGTATATTTATATATCTATATGTTATCCCATAAAAACTTAAAATCGCGACAAATTTGGTCTTGTGCACCAACAGACCACAGTTGCCTTACACGCTGTTATCCGGTTTCCAAGCACCTCATCTCAATGATTCAATGATTTCTGCTCGAGCTTCTGATCTGTCAACTACTTGAAAAAAAAAAAATATGAATAAACTCTCCGCAGAGGTTTATTACACACACTAACGAAGACTATTAGGATCTAAGTAACACTCTAGCACAAGATCAAATGCGACTTTGTCAGCGAACTGTTATTTTAATTCCAACAATGTTATTTTGTGTATCTTTATTAACGCTTATTAAACCAAATATATTTAAAAAAAAAATATATATATATAAATATTCAATCTAAGCCATAGAACTGTATGCGGCCAGTTGACCAGCCAATGGTCAGCACCGTGCGATCGTTGTCTTTGTTCAATGGCTGGAAGCAGATGAAGCTGGGATACTCCGACGGCGACTGACCATTTAAGTAGTAACCACCAGATATTTGCAGATCGTACTTCTGAATGTAGGTGCGAAATATGGCTATGGAATTGGTTGACTTAAACGTGATTACAAAGTATTTGCCGTGCGGATCCCATGCCAGCTGTTGCGCAGTGCCGCCAATGAGCGCGGAGTTGCTGCTATCCAGGCCGCACGCATTCAGATCGGCAACGGGCAGCACCTCCTTATCGTCCGTTTTTGCTATGGATATATCCAATTCCATTTATAAAAAAATTTTTTGACAAATGATTTTGCATAAGGATTGTAGGCAGCATTATACAGACGATCTGGAAGCTCAAGCAGTCGTTTACCTGTTGCATGCCAATCTAACCAGTTTTAGCATTGATCTTGGGTATACTGCACAGCCCGTGCTTGCACACAATTATATATAAGCACGCTGCTGGATTCACCCGTAAATATGAAGAAGTCAGTTGACCTAGAATGGAATTTACTTACATTTAACAAGGACCATCTGCACGAACTGCAGGCGATATAAGATGGGATCTGCAGTGTTTACAAATAGCAGAAACCGACCGCAGGGTGACCAGCAGGTGGCCTGAACGTTGCCCCCGTCACACACCCAGCGGTCCGAGGTCCATTTGTCATGACATTTCCAAATGCGAAACACACGATCCACAGTCGCCGCAAAGATCCACTTGTTGCCTGGCGACCAGCTGAGCAGCGCACCAGGTGGCCCGAGACGCTTCAGTGGCTTCACCCTCTTGCTATCCGGATGCCATATGAGTATGGCGCGATCGCCAATTGACGAGGTGGCCAGCAGCGTGCCATCGTTATTCCACTTCAAAGAGCTGATGGGCAGATTACTCGGACTACAATAAAACAGAAAAAAAGCTCAGTAAGAATGCAGAAAAAATGGATAGTCGCAACAAGTGACGCACTGTTTCAATGTGTAGCTGGGATTGATGGTGCGACCCAGATGGATGTTGTTATCAATTATCCAAAAGCATACGCCCTGGCTACAGCCAACCACCAGCTCAAAGGCGCAGAGCGGACGCCAGGCCACGCACGTGATCTGACTTTGTCCTGGACTCTTCAAAACGTGGCCTATGCCTCCATTATTATCCGTCGATCTGCCATAGATGCGCACGATGTCATCCACGCCGGCTACAGCCAGCTTGAAGAGGTGTTTATGCCAAGCAATGAAACGTACAGAACTGTTTATCCAGTCTCTGAAAATGCTTTCACATTATTAATATACACATATGTATATAAGTTATAAATAGAATAACAATATCGTACCTTGTCTCAGCATATTGGGCGATTCGTTCGGCGCTCAGTTTCTGTGTGTGCGGAAATACTTTACATTTGAATCTGCTGTAGAAGTCTAGCGTTTGTGCAATGAAGTCGGCTGTTTTACTTATTAGCGGCGCCTGTTCGCGCGTCTTTTCGCTGCGCGCCTCTGCCAATGATTCCCAAAAGCCGCCATCGAAAAAGGTACGCGAAATACGCTTCGGCACGCTTTCGGATTCGACCGGTATGAAGCTGTGGCTGATTGTGATACGATTAGCTGATGGATTGAGGAGTTCGTTCTTTAAATTAATTTTTGGATATTGGTCCAATTGATGTAAATAGTTATATCGGTGCCCCACCATAATCGTTGGCGACGACACCGAAGGAATTTCTCTCAGATTGCTCAGCGATGCCATTAAAATGCATTAAGCTTGTTGAGCTGAGTTGGTTGACACACGTACTCGTTACTTGTCACGAATATGGCCAAAATTGGCAAATGGTCTGCCAACTTATCAACAAAGAGGGAATTCATTAGTGCGAATAATATTCTTTTATACGTCGTATATAATTTATCTATACTTTTAAATTCTTATACTATTAAAATATCGTCGTAATCAAGGCTTTGTACATGTTTATAAGAAATCTAGTGCCACCAACATTTTACTAGGGCAATTTATTAAAAAGTATTTTGTGAACCAGAGCAAGCTGTTCAGTTCAGAAGTGGTTTGCATCCCTCGTTTTTCTTGATTGTTTGGCAGCAAACAAATTCAAAACGCGATATTAACCTATTATTATTAAGAAATAGTGGTCCAGTGGGTCGTTTTAAGTTTTAGTTTAACTTCTAAGCAGTCATTTTTAGCATATGAATTGAGGAATTCCATGTGAGAGGACAACTAAAAACCGTTTAGCTGCTTTATTCAAGCATTCGACCGCCAGTTGTTTTTATTTTTTGTATTATTTTTTGTTTCGCGTCACCGCCAATTTATACAGAATCCGGAACTCACGCATCTCACATAATTGCCATACATACATATATCCAATTGTACAGGGCAGTATTGTATTAATAAGTAGAAGAGCAATGCCTTACTCGAACAAAAACACAAATCGCAATAATCTTGCAAACGAATTCAAGGGTCTAATCTCACAGCTCAGGGAGGGCGTACATCCCAAGGACTCGCAGGAATTGTTGGGTAAGTAAGAATACTCACACTACTAGCCAAATATATCATAGATGACTTACAATTTATCAGATCGATTGGTGCCCCTCGCTCTGCAGTATATTCGCAAATGCCACGATATATTCAATAGTGTGCCGCCATTGCCAGAGATTATTTGCTTGGACAAGATTATGACGATATTGGAGTCGAATCCAATGTGGGGAGACGAGGACAAGCCTGGCTCCGTGTTTCACGAACATTACGTCGTGGCATCCTGCGAGGTGAGTTGTAGGATAACGCTCACATGAGCATCACATATTCTTACTTATAAGAAGATGTTCTTATAACCTAAACTGGATAAAATGTGAATTCAGGGGTGGGTGTGTTCTCAAAATGCATGTAACAATATATATATATTCTATATATTACTAATGAAAATCAAATATTCTTTCTGTCCAAAAGGACATCAGCAAAAAATTAGAGTACTTAATATATTATTAAACACGATAATCGTTTAAAGTCGATATAAAGTTTTAGTTATATGAACTCGCATCAGACTTATTTATTCTCCTAACGTATACAGAGATAAGCTATACTTTCCGAACTATAGGGTATTTCCTAGTCAAACTCTCTAATTGGCATTTTGTTTTGTCTATTTCTTTTTTAGATTGAAGATCATCGTATGCGAGATCTGTTAGCAAATCTCATACTGTTCAGTCTGGAAAATGATACGTCGTATGTAAAGTCGGATTATGGACAGCAGACGTCAAGTCAGAGGTCTAGGACGGACTTCACGAGCCGCAGCTCGACCAGCAACATTCTTCTTTCGGATGCCATCAGCCTCCATGGAAACAAAAATGGCGTTTTCGTGAAGCCCAGCAGCTATGACTCGACACAGAATAGCGTTGGACTGGGCAGCGAACCATTGCCCAACTACGTTCTGGAGATAGCAAAACAAAATAGCACTAATACCGATCACAATGTGGTGCAGAATGCAATCTACTCGTTTCTGGGCGTGCAGGGAAAGTATCTGAAGAAAGATGTTATTACAGGACGCTTTAAGCTTGATGCGGTCAGCATGCAGTCCATTTCGAGCGTGCAGGCTGGCATGCTTCTACGCCTGTCCGAGCTGGGCTATTATCATGATAGGATCAACAAGTTCTCCAACACAATGACCGGCTATAATGCCATGGGCAGCATGGGTCAGGCGTTCATGGCCAAGCTGAAGCTAGAGTTAAGTGAATTTCATGGCCAAGTGGCGCTCTTGCAGGACCAGCTGAACATGTTTCGGCAATCGCAGTTGCGAGACTATGTCGATCGCGACCAAAGCTGGCTGGACAGACAACCTGACCAGTTGACTCTATTCAAGCTGCTCTGCTGGTACATGGAGCCACTGCGTCGCATGCAATGGTTAACCAAAATCGCCGATGCCTGCCAGCTGAAGAAGGGCGGCGACCTGGCATCCGTGATTTATACATTTCTGAACAACGGTGATCCCATGGTCAACTTGTTGGCCACTGATCTGTTGACCGTAAGCTGTGGCCCGTTGGTGCGTATGATCTCAAAATGGATGCTCGAGGGCGGTATCGAGGATAGCCACGGGGAGTTCTTTATCGAATCTCTTGACGAGGTCGGCGCCGATCGACTGTGGCATGATAAGTTCCGCTTGCGGCACAGTATGTTGCCCAAATTTGTCACGCTCGAGCTAGCCGATAAGATACTTAAGACCGGCAAGAGCATTAACTTTTTGCGGGAGATATGCAAGGTGGAGGAAGCTGTCAAGGATCGCAAGGAGCTGAAGTTTGTCATTGATAATCATGGTAAGTCCACATCAAATCATTTCAAATACATTAATCTTCCTAATCTCTAACTCATTATGACTCGAATTCCTTTCAGTTTCTCACATATTTTCATTTGTGCCGGATACAACCTGGCATGCGGCCATTGAGACGTGTTATTCGCAGACCTCCAAACATGTGCTGGATATTATGGTTGGCCCCCACAAGCTATTGGATCATCTGCAAGGCATGCGGCGCTATCTGTTGCTTGGCCAGGGTGACTTTGTCAGCATATTCATTGAGAATATGAAGTACGTGAAAGATCGAATTCCAAAATATTTTCAGTTATTTACTTGATTTGCTTTTAAAGGGATGAGCTAGAGAAGATTGGTACCGAAATTTACTCACATGATCTCTCTGCTATGCTGGATGCCGCTTTGCGCTGCACCAACGCCCAGTACGACGACCCAGATATACTCAATCACTTAGACGTTGTGGTCAAAACGCCATACCCCGGTGATTGCGGTTGGGATGTCATCTCATTGCAATACACGGTGCGTGGGCCGTTGGCTACTATGCTGGAGCCCGCAATGCCCACATACAAGGCCCTATTCAAGCCGCTTTGGCGTATCAAGCACATGGAATTCGTATTGTCTACGAAAATTTGGAAACTACAAATGGGCAATGCCAAGGTGAGTGTTTTTTTTTTTTTTTTTTTTTTTTTTTTTTAATCGAACAATTGGATT
The DNA here is from genome assembly GCA_030914345.1 of Drosophila koepferae. Classification (NCBI taxonomy): domain Eukaryota; kingdom Metazoa; phylum Arthropoda; class Insecta; order Diptera; family Drosophilidae; genus Drosophila; species Drosophila koepferae. Next base: position 381,217 of record JAUESR010000064.1, read on the forward strand.
AGTCTTTTGTAAAAGTATTCCCACGAATCCCACACCAGAAAACGATTTAACGATGTTTAAACCTATCAATTTTTATAGATAGATTGGTCAAAGAAATCAAAATCGATCATTGCGTTTAGTCACTCACCATACAACACATAGACTGGACAACTGGAACAAATGAATGTGCACACTTATTTTTTGACATTGGCCACTCAACTTCGTATTTGCTCGGGTTTTTATACCCTGAACCCATTGAAAATGGGAATTCAGGGTATAATGGTTTTGTGAAAATGTATATAACAGGCAGAAGGAGACGTCGCAGACCCCACAAAGTATATATATTTTTGATCAGCAGAAAAAAAATAAGTTGATTGAGCCCTGTCCGTCCGTCCGTCCGTATGAACGTCGAGATTTCGGAAACTACAAAAGCGAGAGCTGAAATTGAACATGAACACTCGTATGTTAGCTACGCAGTACGAGTTTATTTTGTTTTTTCGATAACTCATACTATTTCCAAATTATCGATAAAAATCGAAAGTTCGTTTAAATTTTTTAGGCATAACTTCTACACCGTTTTAGCTATAGACTAGAAATTTAAATAATTAGATATGAAGATATTATAGATATTAGATTATGTAATTTACAGATTTTTGGATGCCACGCCCCCTTTGCACCCAATTTGAAAAAAAAAACACATTTCAAATACTAGAGACTTGCAATTTGGCAAATTGATACATTTGGATGCTCTTAATATATTCCGAAAGTTTCATGAAGATTGTCTATCTAGAAATGGAGTTATAAGCGTCCAAAGTTCAGCCCAACCCACCCCCAAGCCACGGCAGCAACTGCGCAGTTAGTAGAGAGCGCGCTTATACGTGCGTAAAGAAGAAGAGTATCATTATTTTTTTGCAGGGTTCAGCGTATCTCGTAGTCGAGCCGTCTCGACTAGAGCCTTCTTACTTGTTACTTTTAGGGTCGGGAGAAAAAAATTGCTGATGACAAAATCATTCCGCTTCGAGCGTTCGACGGTGACGGTCGATATTCCAAAAAGGACTGACATGTGCCGCTCTTTCTCCTTCTGACCTATGCTTTTTACTCTCTGCTCTCTTCTCACAAAAATATACATATGTATGTACATATGCTGGCACAAACAGCAAGCAGCTCACAAAAATTGAAATTTCTTCTCGACGCGATCCCATTGGTTCCCTTCTGAGCGAAGAGTATACCGAATTCCTAAATGGCTTTGCCATGCAAAATGTTAGCGTTTTCATGATTATTTGTGGAAAAGGTATGCAAGAATATTATTTCCCGATGACCATACACAGTCAAATTTACTCTACCTCCCTATGTATGTATATGTGTAAGCATTTATGTGATTGTGTGCGGTATTCTTGCTGCCTGTAGCACTATTAACTAGTGATGTAAAAAATCATCGATGCATCGAGCATCGATGTTTTTTTTTACTGATTTTTCCGATGTTTTTCGATGTTTTCGCTGATACCGATGTTGAGCGATGCATCGATATTTTGTAAAACATCAATGGTTTAATTTCATAATAACATAACATTGCCATTTTGTGATCGGTGAACAGCAAACTTTGAAATTTTAGTAATCCTTCGGCATGTGCCAACGCACCTATGAAAATTAAAGCCTTATTTGAACCAATGAAGTCATACCACAGACTACCGTGAGCTCCATATCTTTTTGGGACCACCATTATGAGCTTGCTCAAAGTCATAATCCGAATGTGGACATGGATTTAGAAATAAGTGCTTATCTTCGAATGCAGTTGACCGTACTCGAAAGCGACCCTTTATGTATTTGGGATTTGTATGATAATATCGCTATGAAAGCAGTTTAAAAAACATTAAATATTCGTTTTCTTGTCAAACGGAAATGTTTTAAAACATCGGTCACACATCGATGCATCGAATTTTCAATCCGATGTATCAACCCAACATCGATGTTTGATTTTGAACACATAGATGGACATCGACATCGATGTTTTTATTCAAATTTACATCACTACTATTAACTACCAGCAGTTGATGTTCGTTCGGTTTGGTAGCTAATGTGAGCTTTCATACGCACACACATACATACATATGTATGTGTACGTCTGTGATGTGATAATCACAATCGTCGAGTATCACTTTTATAGGCATTTGAATGATTGCTCTGCCTGAGGCATTTGCATGTGTTGTATTGTTAGTGGTATAGTCCACAGTCGTGAGCTTATGAGCTAGATTGAACGCAACATTATGAGTAGAGACAGATGCAAGAAAACAGTCTCCCATTATACATGGGTACAACGATTAAAGGGTATACGTGTCATAAAGGAGACCAAATGCTAATTGTAAACTTTAAGCCCTCACCTTACAATTCAAAATTAAGTTGTTTTGTGAGGGATAAGATTAGACCGCAATCTAATCCGTGTCGTTGAAAAGTGGTGCACACTTGCCATTGATAAGGGCTAGGCTATCGGTTTCTGGGTATCGGGTGTAGGTTTAAAGTACACATTCCTGTTCCACATTTATTTATGTATATACGGAAATAATAGATCAGGCACAGATTTCTCTTCTAGGATTATGTATTATTTTCTAATTATACATAATATAAACATACAAACAAAAAAATATAAGAAACCGATGGACATACATTGTGGAAATGCGACTGAGGAATCGCAATCATGATGACAACAAAAGTAATGTGCGCGTAATTACGAACGTGCGAAACGTGGTAATTGGGGGAATGTGCGTTTTTGTGAAAGCGCCAAATGACGTTTGCCCGTTTACAATTTGGCGTCCGTCTTAAGCAGAGGCGCCAACTTCTGGGTCAACATGATGTTACCGGCAATCTTCAACTTGCCCTTCATGAATGCTGCCTGGGGATTGAGCTTGCCGAGGGCGATATCAACCATGTCCTCGTCGGAGACCGTCAGTGTGGTGTCGACCTTGACTCCCTGAGCGGATCCCTCATACGCCTTGGCGCTCTTGCAATCGAGAGCTGTATATGAAGTTGAGTTGATCAATTATTTGTTACAGACATCAGCCGCTGCTGAAGTACACGCAATTGGGCTGAATTTTGAACTTTGCTAATACATACACGTAATTGGCAAAGGCGAGCACGAACTCTGCGCGAATTACTTACTCCATTCCTTGGCCACCTTTCCGTCCTTGGTGATTTTATACAGGAATACTCCATTGACAGCCTTTGCCTTGGCAGCATTGTCCCTCAGGCCATCGATGATTTTCTGGAATACGGCGTCCGATTGCAGCGACATTATTATTGTTATTGCTTTATTGAACTGCGATTTAGTTAATTAGCAAATAAAAAGTGACAGATAAGTGTGATTTGTAATGCAAAATTATATTTATCAGTGCGTCGGAATGCTTACACCTGAAAGGAAAAACGCCAAATAGTGAAAAAACCATGACAATCGTTGATATTTATGTACTTTTTCTCTTCTAATTCTGCTTTGCTCACGTTTTCTCACACTCGATACTCATTCATTTTCTGACTCTCGCACACACGCAACTAATAAAAAAATCGATAGACTGTGTTGGAGTTTGCACTCTCCATTTCTCTCTCTCTCTCTCTCTCTCTCTTTCTTTCTTTCTCTCTGTCTCTCTTTAATGTGCTGTTAAATAACATGAGCACAGCTGTTGTTGATCTGTATTCGCACTGTGCACTGTACAAAGTGCGCCAACAATTTGAAGATCATAAATGCTATATATAGGATACATAGATAAGTGTTAGATTAATGGATTTTGGTTTGCTTCAGCTAACCATTTCTTTCAATAATCAATTGGATACGCAATTATATACATATATATAATCTTTAATATAGCAGCAATCAATTAACATATACAAATAGACCTGATTTAATTAGTATTTATAAAATTTATTGTGGTCAGCAAATCAATATTCATTTGAGATTAAAGCTACTGTGCGTTTTCAAATTTCTCCGGATCAAGGCCGGCCTGCTTCATCTGAACGGCAATGGAGAATAGGTAGTCATAGCACTCCGACCTGCAAGAATATATATTAATTATTTCATATTAATTTAGCTCGTTACGCACATAGTCTTGGCTTTCTCCCACGACTGACCCCATACATAGACGCCGTGACGACGTACAAGTACGGCACTACATCCGGGATATTCCATCATTGCCGCGTACATACTGTCGGCAAGGTCTTGTTCGTGAGGCGTATTCTCGATGATAGGGACGACAAGCTGCTCGTCGTAACGCAAATATCGCTTATCAGCATCATCGTAAACGCCCTAATAAGAAAGCGATTATAAAAGCTAAGTACAGAATCACACATATAGCATAGCTACGACACCTTAATCATTTCCAAATGTGTGCAACGAAACGCTTTGCTTGGCCAGAGCAGCGTGGCCATAACCGCGTGCTGGGAATGTGTGTGGATAACTGCGGCGGCATTGCGATGCCTGTAGGCTAGCATGAAGAGCGGCGTGCATTGGCTCTTTTTTAGGCCCTTAATCTCTGGTGGCAATTGCAAGTCCTTGCCATCAATGTCCTGCACGAACAGATCCTCTGGCTGCATGCGCTCCTTCTGAACGCCCGACGGTGCGATATAAATTTCATTGCTATTTCAAAAGGCAGTCAAGAGAGTTAGCTTCATATGTGTGTGGCAATATGTATTCTTGTTGGACTTGCTTGTATTTAATGCTCATGCCGCCACCTGTGCCGGTGACCCAGCCCAGCTGATAGAATTGGGTGCATAATGCTGGTATTAAGCGACGTGGGTGCTCGGCTGGCAAATCCTTAAAAATTGACAAAGCCATAGGAACGTAGCGAATCTGATAAGACAGTAGCAGTGTACGTATTTGCAATAACATATGCAAACAATTGATAAAAAAAAAAAAGTCTGCGATTTTTTGTCGTTATTTGCTATCGATAACCTTGACTAAATTAAAATACTAATTTTTTTGTATACTAGTTCACTGTATTAGAAATTAAGATTCAAAATTTCCGATATGCTATTGGAATTAGTACTAATACTGATCTAGATGATACTGATGATCCTCTATGTATGCTTGAAGTTATTTAACAATATTTGTATGTGATATTCTTTTATTTTAAAGTCTTAAAATATATTTTTCAGGCACTGCGCTCGATACACGAAGAGATTTCCAAAGCCACCTACAGATTGCACCTGTTCACATCGGAAATTATGCACTTTGTTCACCAAATGCAATACTATGTGCTCTTCGAGGTGATCGAATGCAATTGGGTGGAACTGCAGAAGCGAATGCAGCAGGCGAAAGCTTTGGATGATATACTAGATGCACACTCCAAGTTCTTGCAGGCGATCAGCATTGGGTGCTTCGTGAACACCTCGACGAATATGGAGAGTCATCTGGAAGTGGTTTATGAGAATATCATTTCGCTGGAAAATTGGCAGGATAACTTTTATAAGGACTGTTTCGCAGAATTGGAGGCACGCGAAAAAATGCAACAGGCAATTGCTGAATCCGAAGCGACCGGGCACTATGGAGTTACCACAGAGCAGAAGATGGAACGCGACCAGGACCGCAAGATATTCGAGCAAAAGATCTTAGCATCTTGTCGGACACTTGAAGGCTTCGCCGGCTCCTATGGCAAAGCAGTTAGCGGTTTTTTGCTGGCCCTCAACTCCAGCGATGATCACAATCTGCAGCTCTTCGGCACCCGATTGGACTTTAACGAATATTACAAGAAGCGGGACACAAGCCTGAGCAAGCCGCTAACCTTTGAACACTGGCGCCTGAGCAATGTATATGGCTACTCCAAAAGCCACATGGCAGGTCGCTACAGTATGTATCCACAAACAGCTCCACAGTTCGGTCATCAGGGTCATACGTCGTTATCCTGGGACTAACAATCAATGAGCCCGCAATCACACCAGCCCAATACCAACAACAGCAACAACAACAACGACAACAACAATTGTTCGAATAATCTGCAATGTAAGCAAATAATTACTTTGGTTCGAAGATCACGTATGAATGTCTTGGCCCCTAATTGTTGCGATGTCCTATAGATCGCACTTGTTTCTATTATAATTTCATTATTTATCCACTGCACGCTAGCTACCTGGATCTAAAAAAAATAATTTAATATTGCCTAAGTATCTCTATGAAAGTATTCGTTTACTTAAGTCTTAAATGAAACTTAAGTAGGTAATAAAGAACACGCACAGTTTTGTTTACTCTTATGAAATAAGGCAGAATTGCTTGATTTTCCAGAAGTACTAGAAATCTCTAAATTGTATTAAATTGAAACATTCTGCGCGTATTTTGTATCCAGTTTTATCTATCTGCACATCCAACAATGTCACCTGCGTCAAATTAATTAATGAAAATATCATCATTTTTCTGTTTTATCAGATATAAAATGTTAATGATATCGAACGACTTTATTAATTGTCTATATAATACGATTACATTTTAAAAATAAGCAAATTTTAGAGCAATGCCATATGAAATGATGTATATGATTGAACTATTTGAAACAATTTTAAATGTTAAGATATTAAAAGCAACCCCACAAATTCTAAGTAAATGGTTACGTATTTTAGTTGCAAGACTTTGTAAATAACAATTTTAAAAATGTATCGAAAAATAGGCGAAAATGCATTCCCAACTGGCTATCAGTACGACCGTATTCTTCTAATATCTATCGTATAAATACTATCGAGATAAAATCAGAGCTATGTATATCGACAGCTCGTGCGTAATCGGCAGCAATTATTTTTTTTTTTTTTTTTGTAGGGCTATTAACAAATAGTACAACAAACTTGTAAAAAGCGACAAAAATCAATTGCAAGAAATAACACACAAGAATGAAAACTGAGCCAAATCGCAAACAATGAAACTCTAAAATCGGAGCAATGAATATCGATAGCTCGTGTGTAATCGGCAGCAATTAATTTTTTTGTAGGGCGATAAACAAATAGCACAACAAACTTGTAAAAGAGCGACAAAAGAAATCAATTGCAAAAAATAACACAAGAGTGTAAACTGAGCCAATCGCAAACAATGAAACTCTAAAATCGGTTAACGATCAAATGTTAACCCGCTTATCAGAAGCAAAAAGCGTCAACAGTTTGGATTCGCAGCAAGTTTGGTGTGCATTTCGCGTTGGCAGTGATTTTTGCAAGTGCAAAACCAAAAGCAACAAAGAAAAAACCGAAAGCAAAAGAAACGAATTAAAAGATAAAAGCTACCGGTGCCGGCTGGTCTAGCATGAACCATACCGATTAAAATTAGCTTTGTCTTGGTCCTTTTTTATTGTTGAGTTGTTAAATTACAAATTCGAAGCAAACATATTGCAGCGCACGCATCGACTACGACGAGGACGACGTGGACGAAATGGCGTTAAAAAAAGTGAAGGGAAATTTCGAGCGAATGTTTGATAAAAACTTGACAGACCTTGTGCGTGGAATACGAAATAATAAGGATAATGAGGCAAGTGCCGCAGCACCAAATAGTTGTTGTTCTTGCCATGGGCCAACATAACAGTTTATTAATTAGCTGCCAAATTTAATTTGCATCAATGTAGATTTACGTGTATATGTGTGTATGTAAGTGTGAGTGTTGCTGTCAACATCTACCAAAGCGGCATTTCTCTGCCTCTTCCACTCTCTCTATCTATAATATAATAATATATAAAACCCGCACTCGCACTCACAGCTAACGAAAACTCTGCCTCTGTGAAGCCGAGCTTTCTTAATGGCTTTAAGCTTAAGTTTCCTTATCAAATCAAAGACAGCTTATATTGCCTTGCAGCACCTTCTGTCACTCAAAGACTCAGTTACATACATACATACACGAAGTCTGGCTGACTTATTGGCTTTTATTGTAATCTATACTTTTTCTGCAACAATTTTTATACCCTGAGCCCATTGAAAATGGGGAATCAGGGTATAATGGTTTTGTAAAAAGTATGTAACAGGCAGAAGGAGGCGTGGCAGACCCCATAAAGTATATATATTCTTGATCAGGGTGACGAGAAAAGTTGATATAGCCATGTCCGTCTGTCCGTATATTTGAACGCGTCGATTTCCGAAGATACAAAAGCTAGAGTTTATTCTTGTGTTAGGTCCGTATATTGCACGCGCAGTACGAGTTTATTTCAGAAATTCGATAACCTGTATATTTCCAAAGTGATCGATAAACGAATTTATCGACAATCAGTTATAAAATTATATTTAATTCATCTTTTGAGTTAGAGCCTCCAAGTCTTCTGCATGTACATATATAAATACTAATTTATTACAATTTCGGTTATTGTCAGATATTGGATTCCGGTACCCCCACACCCCCAAATGTGTAAAAAATGCATTTCAAATACTAGAGAGTTTTGTTTAGCATATAGATATGAATATCATTTTCATAATCTGAAGAGATGAATAGGATTGCCCGTCTAGAAACAGAATTATTAATCAATAAAGTTTTCGCAGCAAAACGCATGTGGCGCAGCAAGCAAGGCAGCGAGGCAGCAAGCCGCCTGCAATGCTTACACACATACATATAGGCATACAAGCATAGGTCAGCGTGTGTGTGTGCTCGTGTTTTTGCATGTATAGTTTCTTACGCGTGGAGAATCGAAACGAAGCATTCTTGGAATATTATTCGTTCGAAGAAGGGCTCAGGGGATTTCGTAGTCGAGCAGTCTCGATTACAGTTTTCTTACTTGTTTCCTTTCTATTATGTGTCTATCTGATTCCCTTAGCGTATCGCCCTGGGTCATGCAGATTGCACATGAAATCTCAACAAGCTAACAATGGTTGCTGCAACCAATACATGCATACATTTCATTTGATTGATAACGACATATTCATGACATATACATACATATGTATATATACATTTTTTTTAACAGGCCAAATACATATCTCAATGCATTGAGGAGATCAAACAGGAGCTGCGTCAGGACAATATCAATGTCAAGTGCAATGCAGTGGCCAAGTTAACCTATGTAAGTAAGCAGGAAAAGTGTTAAATGAGGTGGAAAGACGAGAACGTCTCAACAGATTTACGAATCGCGATGAGCAGCTGAAATTCCATAGCGAAGCCAAGATAAGCACTCTATTTGTTTACATTGCAATAATTTACTGAGCGAGATAACATACTATACTGCTCCGTCTGTTTTTGTCCTTGTTAAAGTCTAAATTGACAAATGTACAGTATGTCCATTAATTGTTTGCAAAACGAAAAAAGTCATGCAAATGCGACTTTGACATCATATTTTACTAGAAAAGGCACTTTTTTTCATAATTTTTTTTACAGCGCTATTCTTATACATATGTATTCTTAATGATACTAAATAAAAAAAAAAATAATGAGAATAGCAACAGAAACACAAAAAATAATTCAAAACAAAAAGAAAAAAAAACAGCAAATATTGACTGTCTATTAATTATTTGCAAAATGCAAACATTAATATTGTGAGACCTGTATCATTTGAAGATCAATATCGAAATGGCTAATATTTGGTATGCCCTCCATTAGCTTCCATTACACATCTGAGGCGTTGCGACATCGACATTATTAAGGCATTCATGTCGTCGTATTGGGGTATTTTGCGCCACTCCTCGTTTATGCATCGAATCAAGTCAACTTTTGAAGTTGGACTTCGTTTGGCCACTTTTTTTTTTTAGTAATGCCCACAAATTTTCAATAGGATTGAGATCCGGGCTCTGGGGTGGGGTGTCAAGGATTTTGCTGCAATTATAAAGCAGCCAAGTGCGACATAGCAGCGATTTGTTCTTCGGATCATTGTCCTGATACAGCTTGTATCTGAGCTTACTGATGTTTTCTGGATCAAGGAAGCCAAAATTTCTCGCACTTTCTGTTAATTCTTTCTTTAAAATGTCAATGTCAATGTCAATGTTTTTAGTTTCAGCCAAACTTTTCCAGGGCCGTCATTATAATATAGCATGATCTTCGTCTCATCGCAAAAAATTACATCATTCTAATAGCTAAGAGGATTGTTAACATTAAGTCTAGCGAAGGTCAAGCGTTTTTCAATATTTATAGCGGACAACAACGGCTTCTTCCTTGCTATATAAGATGAGTATCTGTGGAAATTAAGTACTTTTCTCACAGTCTCGGGGCACACAGACTTCTGAAGGTTTATTCTAATGTCACTAACTAACTCGCTGAGGGATGTTTGTGGATTGTTTTCCACGGTCTTTAGAATTTTTGAACAATCCCGTCGAGACAGCTTTGCTGGTCTGCCTCTAGAGCTGTTTAATTCTAGTCCATTTTCTTTTTCTGCCCGACTAATAATATTACAAACAGTTCTTAGCTTAATATTAAACATTTCAGCTAACTCTTTGATGGTCTTTCCTTTGTTATAATTTAAATACACTAATTGTATCAAATTATCATCTGTGCGTTTACCGGGCATTGCAAAAATGTAATTTTTATCAGAAGTAGTATTGATTTCAAGAAACTATTTAAGCGAATGAAGTCACGGAGGACGAGAAAAAAAGACGCGACCAGCCGTTTTAATACCCTGAACCCATTGAAAATAGGAATTCAGGGTATAATGGTTTTGTGAAAATGTATGTAACAGGCAGAAGGAGACGTCGCAGACCCCATAAAGTATATATATTCTTGATCAGCATCGAAAAATAAGTTGATCTAGCCCTGTCCGTCTGTATAAACGAGGAGATTTCGGAAACTACAGAAGCTAGAGAGCTGAAATTATAATTATATAATGAAATTAATAATTATAATTATAATAATTAATTATTTAGATAGATATTATGAATACGCAGATTATGTAAGTTTCAGATTTTAGATGCCACGCCCCCTTCGCCCTCAATTTGAAAAAACCGTATTTCAAATTCTAGAGACTTGCAATTTGGCAAATGGGTACATTTAGATGCTCTTAATATATTCCGAAAGTTTCATGAAGATCATCCTTCTAAAAGTGGAGTTATAAGCGTCCAAAATTCAGCCCAGCCCACCCCCAAGCCACGGCAGCAACTGCGCAGTTAGCAGAGCGCGCGCTCAAAAGTGCGTAAATAAGAAGAGTATCACTTTTTGGCAGGGTTCAGGGGATCTCGTAGTCGAACCGTCTCGACTAGAGCCTTCTTACTTGTTATACCCTGAGCCCATTGAAAAATGGGAAATCAGGGTATAATGGTTTTGTTAAATGTATGTTACAGGCAGAAGGAGGCGTGGCAGACCCCATAAAGTATACATATTCTTGATCAGGGTGACGAGAAAAGTTGATATAGCCATGTCCGTCTGTCCGTCTGTCCGTATGTTTGAACGCGTCGATTTCCGAAGATACAAAAGCTAGAGTTTATTCTTCTTGTGTTCAGTCCGTATATTGCACGCGCAGTACGAGTTTGTTTCAGAAATTCGATAACCTGTATATTTCCAAAGTGATCGATAAACGAATTTATCGGGAACCAGTTATAAAATTATATTTAATTCAGCTTTAGAGTTAGAGTCTCCAAGTCTTCTGCATATACATATATAGATACTAATTTAAATAACCAGAATCCAAGATCTGACAAAAACCGAAATTGTCGGTTTTTGTCAGATCTTGGATTCCGGTCCCCATTTCGCCCCACCACCCTCAAATGTGAAAAAAATGCATTTCAAATACTAGAGATATGTATGCAGTTTGGTTTAGCATATGAATATCGTAATCATAATCTGAAGATATCAATACGATTGTCCAAAAAACAGAATTATTAATCATCAAAGATTTCTCATCAAAACCCATGCGACGCAGCAGCAAAGCAGCGAGACAGTAAGACGCTTGCAATGCTTACACATATGCATATGTATACACATAGTACATGCCTACAAGCGTAGATCAGCGTCTATGTATGTGTGCGCGTGGTTTTGCATGTACAGTTTCTTATGCGTGCAGAAACGAATCGAAAATTTCTTGGAATATTATTCGTTCGAAGAAGGGCTCAGGGGATTTCGTAGTCGAGCAGTCTCGACTACAGCTTTCTTACTTGTTGATTTTGATGTTCTCATTATTTTTTTTATTTAGTATCATTAAGAATACATATAAGAATAACGCTGTAAAAAAAAATTATGAAGAAAAGTGTCTTTCCTTGTAAAATATGATGTCAAAGTCGCCTTTGTATGACTTTTTTCGTTTTGCAAACAATTAATGGACATACTGTATGTATACTAGAGGTGGGCATGGGCTGGGTTTTTGTCGTGGGTGTGGGCTGGAAAATCGAGTTTCGGGTTGGGTACGGGCGGGTGCGGGTTACACCGCTCAACTCGCCTCAGAACAAATTTCGGGCGGGCGGGTTGGTTACGGGTTGCAAAATTTTTGTAGCTATCGAGTACGGGTAAAATTTTGCTCTTCGGCCCATGGGCTGGGTCGGGTTGGGTGCAAAATTCCGGCCCATGCCCACCTCTAATGTATACCACTGGTTGGACCAATTGAATCGAATTGAATTAGTCATCAATTAGTAAACAAAGCGAGAATTTGCAAGGCTCGCCAATTGCCTACTGGATACGTATGCAAATATGTATACTCTTTATTGACTTTCTATATATGTATGTATGTACATACATTTATATATACATATATGTTTATATTAATAGATACAAATGCTCGGCTATGACATTTCGTGGGCAGGCTTCAACATAATTGAGGTGATGAGCTCTTCGCGTTTCACATGCAAGCGAATTGGTTATCTGGCGGCCAGTCAGTGCTTCCATCCGGACAGCGAAGTGAGTACCTGAAATGCCAATGAATGAAATGCTAAATGGAAATGCTAACTATAAGCAATTATAGCTGCTGATGCTTACCACGAATATGATACGCAAGGACCTCAATTCACAGAACCAATACGATGCGGGCGTAGCTTTGAGCGGGCTTAGCTGTTTTATATCGCCAGACTTATCGCGTGATTTGGCCAATGATATTATGACACTGGTAGAGTATATATATTCGAAAGAGATGTTCGATTTGAATCAATTATCTTGCCAATTACAGATGAGCTCGACCAAGCCGTATCTTCGCATGAAGGCTGTGCTGATGATGTATAAGGTGTTCTTGCGCTATCCCGAAGCATTGCGACCCGCGTTCCCCAAATTGAAAGAGAAACTCGAGGATCCAGATCCAGGTGCGTCGCAAGCGCACATCTATACACATATATATATATATATATATGCATTCCTTTCCATTAACTATGATGTTATATTGCTAGGCGTACAATCTGCTGCGGTCAATGTCATATGTGAGCTCGCACGCAAGAATCCAAAGAACTATCTGCCCTTGGCGCCGGTGTTCTTCAAGCTAATGACCACGTCTACCAACAATTGGATGCTGATTAAAATAATCAAGCTGGTGAGTATTTGCAGTGCCGTATTTGCAATTATATTATTGTTTTCAAAAAACGATATAATATTAATTGTTTTGCTGTACAATAATATGTATACGAACTGAATATTTGTCTATCAACAAGTTAATTAACACAACTCCTACTCCTCCACTCCCCTACCTGTCCACAAATCGAATCGAAATATGAAAACCAAAAATGGCAAAATATATTAAAAAAAAAAAAAAAATAATAATAATAATAATAATAAACAGTTCGCGAGCCTCACAACAATTGAACCGGCGCTGGGACGTAAATTGACTCAGCCCCTTATTGAAATTATTTCCAGGTTTTTATCGGCGCGCTTTTATTAATTAAAGCAAGAAGTCACATATCAAGAAACATATTTTTAAACTTAAAAAAAAAAAAAAAAAAAAAAAAACAGCACGCACTTTAAATATATCATTTCTTAGTTTGATTTTCTTCTCTTTTCTTAACGCATTTTTTGTTTACACTTCCTTTGCATCTTAAGTTTCGCTTCAATTCGTTAGATCCCTCACAATTCCCACTCGGATATTCTTATCATATGAAATCCAATTTGAAAATATTAATTGGACAATTTTGCTTCACCCAAAAACATAATTTCAACTGTAAATGTTGTTATCGGAATCATGACTTTCATATTTCAATGCACACGTATATGTATGTATACGTTATCATCTGCCTATATACATACATACATATATGTACATATGTATGTACATGAGTATATGTACATATGTGTTTCAGCTGCGCAGCAGGAATATTTGATTTAGTTAAACTCGAATTGTGTTGCTTGCTAAAGTCGTTTAGATTTAGGATTGGGCACTTTTTATACCCTGAACCCATTGAAAATGGGAATTCAGGGTATAATGGTTTTGTGTAAATGTAAATGTTGTTATCGGAATCATGACTTTCATATTTCAATGCACACGTATATGTATGTATACGTTATCATCTGCCTATATACATACATACATATATGTACATATGTATGTACATGAGTATATGTACATATGTGTTTCAGCTGCGCAGCAGGAATATTTGATTTAGTTAAACTCGAATTGTGTTGCTTGCTAAAGTCGTTTAGATTTAGGATTGGGCACTTTTTATACCCTGAACCCATTGAAAATGGGAATTCAGGGTATAATGGTTTTGTGAAAATGTATGTAACAGGCAGAAGGAGAAGACCCCATAAAGTATATATATTCTTGATCAGCATAAAAAAATAAGTTGATTGAGCCCTGTCCGTCTGTCCGTCCGTCCGTCCGTCCGTCCGTCCGTCCGTCCGTATGAACGTCGAGATTTCGGAAACTACAAAAGCTAGAGAGCTGAAATTTCACATGAACACTCGTATGTTAGCTACGCAGTACGTTTATTTTGTTTTTTCGATAACTCATCCCATTTCCAAATTATCGATAAAAAATTCGTTTCCATTTTTTTAGGTTTTTTGGAAATAGCTTCTACACCGTTTTAGCTAGAGACTTCAACTTTACATATTTAGATAGATATTATGGATACGCAGATTTTTTTGTTTTCAGATTTTGGATGCCACGCCCCCTCCGCCCCAATTTGAAAAAAATTCAAATACTAGAGACTTGCAATTTGGCACATATGTAGATAGATTTAGATACTCTTAATATATTCCAAAAGTTTCATGAAGATCGTCCATCTAGAAATGGAGTTATAAGCGTCCAAAGTATAGCCCAACCCACCCCTAAGCCACGGCAGCATCTGCGCAGTTAGCAGATCACGCGGTCATAAGTGCGTAAAGAAGAAGAGTATTACCTTTTTGCAGGGTTCAGGGTATCTCGTAGTCGAGCCGTCTCGACTAGAGCCTTCCTACTTGTTTAATTACTATTTGCGAATAAGCCTTAATAATGCTAACAATTGCTTCTCTTTAAAGAAGAAGCACATATTTGTCATATATGTACATATGTACATATATGAACACTGACTGTTCCAGAGACGAATCAGATTACATTAAAATTTTTTAAACACATGCATATTTTATGCTTTTTATACCCTGAGCCCATTGAAAATGGGAAATCAGGGTATAATGGTTTTGTTAAATGTATGTAACAGACGTGGCAGACCCCATAAAGTATATATGTATATATATTCTTGATCAGGGTGACGAGAAAAGTTGATATAGCCATTTCCGTCTGTCCGTCCGTCCCTCTGTTCGTATATTTGAACGCGTCGATTTCCGAAGATACAAAAGAGTTTATTCTTTTTGTGTTAGGTTCGTATATTGTACGCGCAGTACGAGCTTGTTTCAGAAATTCGATAACTTGTATATTTCCAAAGTTATAAAAAAAAAAAACTTTATCGGGAACCAGCTATAAAATTATATCTAATTCATCTTTAGAGTTAGAGTATTCAAGTCTTCTACATACATATAGATACTAATTTATCCGGTTTTTGTCAGATTTTCGATTCCGGTCCCCGATTCCCCCCACACCCCCAAATGTGCAAAAAATGCATTTCAATTACTAGAGACATACAACTGTATGGTTTAGCATATAGATATGAATATCATATTAATAATCTGAAGAGATCAATACGATTGTCCGTCTGGAAACAGAATTATTAAACAACAAAGATTTTGCTGCAAAACCCATGTGGCGCATCAGCAAAGGCAGCGAGACAGCAAGCCGTTTGCAATGCTCACACACATACAGGCGTACAAGCATAGATCAGCGTGTGTGTGTGTCTACTCGTGTTTTTGCATGTATAGTTTCTTACGCGTGGAGAATCGAAACGATGCATTCTTGGAATATTATTCGTTCGAAGAAGGGCTCAGGGGATTTCGTAGTCGAGCAGTCTCGGCTACAGCTTTCTTACTTGTTTATTTACATATGTATGTATATTTTATAAATCTATGATTTATTTAATTTCGTTTATTTTTATACAAAAATATTTGTTATTTGTTATATATTGCCCGTTCGTAAAGTCCTAGTCAGAGAAACATACTGTGGCTCACAGCTTATTTTGTGCAGCGGTATAGTAAAACTTTAAAGACGTATTCCCGCTAAACCAGTAAAGATATCCAAAAAATTTAAATGAGGTCTTATTTATTAGTCATCCATTATATATTAAAGCACTTCATTATTTTTCTATTCTAAAAAATAACATTTAAAACTAAAATAACTGCCCTTTTCTATGTCACAGCGTATTTCGTGCACTGCATTTAACACTCCAAATTATCAACAAATTCTTAATTTATTATTTTGTATGATTTCCTTTATGTTTAATAACCTCTTACAAACGTGATTCCATCGAGTTTATCAATTTTTGGGTGACTTCGCTGGCGCCATTATTCCATAAATGCCATTTTCAGGTCATTTTTATTAGATTTTGACCTTTTCTGGATGGCCATGTCCAATATTGCCCACAAATTTTCAATTTTAATGGATGACTAATAAATAAGACCTCATTTTATTTTTTGGATATCTTTACTGGTTTAGCGGGTATACGTCTTTATAGTTTTACTATACCGCTGCACGAAATAAGCTGTGAACCACTGTATGCCAAAGTCGAGGAAACCAAACTGATAGTTCTAGCCTAAATACATACGTATTCCTGTACATTTATATGTACATATGTCTATATATACATGTGTATTTATGTACTTATGTATATGTATGTATAAATAAAGTTATTATTTCATCTTCCTTTAAATCAACATTAATTTCAGCATTTTATATTTTCAACTTTTATATTACTGTTTTTTATTGGTTACTAATAATCTTTTTATCTTATTATTATTATGTACTATTAGTTTTATGTATTAAAAAAAAAAAAAAAAAAAAAAAAAAAAAAAAAAAAAAAAAAAAAAATTGTTCGTATGTATGTATGTGTATATTGTATAATTTGTTGCTTGTTTATTTTCTCTTGGCATATTTGCAGTTTGGCGCTTTAACTCCCTTAGAACCCCGGCTAGGAAAGAAATTAATAGAGCCACTCACAAATCTAATTCATAGGCAAGTTCTTAGAATTTAACGAAAACAACAAACAGAAAAACAAAAACCAAAAAAACTGTTGAAAGATGAAAATAAAAACAAAAACAAAGAAGATCGAGAGCTGATCCATTCATGTAAATTCATAACAAAGAGAACAAAAAGAAGATGAAAAAAAAAAAAATATTAAAATAAATTGTTTGCTCAATGTCTCTTACATACAAATATATATATATACATATATGTATATGTGTATGTATATTTACATACACTGCGCGTCATCAGGTTAGCGCCCCCCCTTACATTCACCGCCAATGCTCAATAAAATCTAAACCATCGGAGCTCGAGCCTTAATTTTTATACCCGGAGCCCATTAAAAATGGGAAATCATTTCAAATACTAGAGACATGCAGTTTTCTTTAGCATATAGATATGAATATCATAACCATAATCTGAAGAAATCAATACGATTGTCCATCTAGAAACAGAATTATTAATCATCAAAGTTTTCTCATCAAAACCCATGCGACGCAGCAACAAAGCAGCGAGACAGCAAGACGCTTGCAATGCTTACACACATGCATACACACATATGTATGTATGTACATGCCTACAAGCGTAGATCAGCGCTATGTGTCTTATGAGTGCAGAAACGAATAATTCTTGGAATATTATTCGTTCGAAGAAGGGCTCAGGGGACTTCGTAGTCGAGCAGTCTCGACTACAGCTTTTTTACTTGTTTTTATACCCTGAACCCATTGAAAATGGGAATTCAGAGTATAATGGTTTTGTAAAAATGTGTGTAACAGGCAGAAGGAGGCGTGGCAGACCCCATAAAGTATATATATTCTTGATCAGCATAAAAAAATAAGTTGATCTAGCCCTGTCCGTCTGTCCGTCCGTCCGTCCGTCTGTCCGTCCGTCCGTCCGTATGAACGTCGAGATTTCGGAAACTACAAAAGCTAGAGAGCTGAAATTTCACATGAACACTCGTATGTTAGCTACGCAGTACGAGTTTATTTTGTTTTTTCGAGAACTCATTCCATTTCCAAATTATCGAAATTATCGAAAATCGAAAATTCGTTTCCATTTCTTAGGTTTTTTGGTCATAACTTCTCTTTAGATAGATATTATGAATACGCGGATTATGTATTTTTCAGCCACCAATTTGAAAAAAAACGCATTTCAAATACTAGAGACTTGCAATTTTGCAAATATATTCATTTAAATACTCCTAATCTACGCTGAAAATTTCATAGTGATCGTCCATCTAGAAATGGAGTTATAAGCGTCCGAAGTTCAGCCCAACCCACCCACAAGCCCCGGCAGCAACTGCGCAGTTAACAGAGCGCGCGCTCTTAAGTGCGTAAAGAAGAAGAGTATCACTTATTTTTGCAGGGTTCAGGGTATCTCGTAGTCGAGCCGTTTCGACTAGAGCCTTCTTACTTGTTAATAAATGTTTTTATGGCAAGCTACCAAAAATGTTTTACTAAAATCGCGTCATCAGGTTAGCGCCTTCCCCATTAAATGCAATTTAATTAAGTTTTTGATGAACAATGACTACATTTTATTAAATTTTAATCATTTTTAAGTATTATTAGTAATGAGTAGTCCAGCCTTTGATTGCAATTACTTTAAAAATTTGATTAGGAATTAAATTACGAAGTTAATCTAGACTATCCTGCCATAAAAAAATTTAAAAGACCGGAAGACAAGGAAAAACTTTTGTTAATCTTCTTCAAAATAAGGAAAAAAAAAAAAAAAAAAAATTAAAAGCCGCCAATAATCAAGTGATTTCAAGGATTTTAAGGCCGGGTGACCATGGTGGCCATGCCATCAGATCACCTTTTTGGCCCTGTATCCATGACTTCACGGATCGGGAAAAGTGAATAGGTGCATTACCATGTTGGACAGTCCACTATAGGTCTTGAAAAAGGTTTTGGAAATGCGGAAAAAGAGTTTTTAGCCCGGTGTCAAGAGTTCTTTTCGTTTATGCACGATGTCAAAAATTGAAGCTGGCAAGTGCCGTAATTAGATATTGCTCCCACACCATAACCCTCTCCACCCGGCTATGGAACCGGTCCAAGTGTTGTTCAAATGATGCTCTTCTTTGCGTAGGACATGAATATAATAATTAAATCCATCAGATCCATCCAAATTAAATTTTTTTCATCTGAAAAGATAACATGCTGCCTTTGGGTAAACCACGTCAATTTTTGACATCGTTCACAGACGAAACGCTAACGGGGGCGCTAATCTGATGACGCGATTTTTGTTACACATTTTTGGTAGCTTGCCACAAAAACATTTATTAAAAATTTTTCCATATTGCTACAAAAGCCATTATTACTTAATTTTAAAGAGAAATGAATGTAGAATAATATAAAAAAAATTAAGACTCGAGCTTTGATGGTTTAGATTTTATTGAGCATTGACGGTGAATGTAAGGGTGTGTGTGTGTGTGTATGTGTGTGTATGTGTGTGTATGTGTGTGTATGTGTGTGTATGTGTGTGTATGTGTGTGTGTGTGTGTGTGTGTGTGTGTGTGTGTGTGTGTGTGTGTATGTGTGTGTATGTGTGTATGTGTGTGTATGTGTGTGTGTGTGTGTGTGTGTGTGTGTGTGTGTGTGTGTGTGTGTGTGTATATATATATATATATATATATACAAATGTATACATATTTGTTCAATTACATTCGCGATCACCCTTCAACTCTCTCGCTCTCTCTTTTTGCGCTTGCTTTCTTACGTTGAATGCTTCTTCTACTCTTCGAGCACCTACATTGAAATGAACGTTTAAATTTCATTTAACTTTTCTTTTATTATCATTATCTATTGTACGTATCTTTATATATATATATATATATATATATATATATATATATATATATATATATATATATATATATATATATATATATATATATATATAAAAAGTAAAATTTGTAAATATTAATTATTTTTATATACTTCGTTTATAATTGTTAATTGCTAAATGCTATTGTTGTTGTTGTTGTTGTTGCAGCTGTTGTTGCAATTGCTTTTCTAGTTGTTGTTGTTGTTTTTGTTGCTTCTTTTGTACCGCTTTAATCGAACTGAAATCTTTGATACAACACCGCCCTAACCCACCAACCCGTGTCCGACCGTCCAACCCAAACAGCACCTCGGCAATGAGCCTCCTGTACGAGTGCATCAATACGGTCATCGCCGTCCTCATCAGCATCAGCAGCGGCATGCCCAACCACAGCGCCTCCATTCAGCTGTGCGTGCAGAAACTGCGAATCCTAATTGTCGACTCCGATCAGAATCGTAAGTAAATATCTCAATATTATATCGAATATAAGAGAAGATATATATGTAATAGACTTAGATATAGTATTCGACTGATAGGCAACATCATCTTACGTTCGGCACTTGGTTTACTTACAGTCAAATACTTGGGCCTGCTGGCCATGTCGAAGATACTGAAAACGCATCCAAAAAGTGTGCAGACGCACAAGGATCTGATATTGGCTTGCTTGGACGACAAGGACGAGTCGATACGACTGCGAGCCTTGGACCTGCTCTATGGCATGGTATCAAAAAAGAATCTCATGGAGATCGTGAAGCGATTGCTGGGCCACATGGAGCGCGCCGAGGGCTCAGCCTATCGGGACGAGCTGCTTTACAAAGTGATCGAAATATGTGCCCAAAGTTCGTACCTGTACGTGACCAACTTCGAGTGGTATATGACGGTGCTTGTCGAGCTTATCCAGCTAGAGGCCGGCTCAAAGCACGGCCGTCTAATAGCCGAGCAGCTGCTGGACGTGGCCATTCGTGTGCCCGTGGTGCGTCAGTTCGCCGTCAATGAGATGACTAATCTCCTGGACACCTTTGCCGTATCGACCCAGAGCAATTCCATGTACGAGGTGCTCTATGCGGCCGCCTGGGTTGTCGGCGAGTTCTCTGCCGAATTGACCGATTGTGAGAGGACTCTCAACATTCTGCTGCGACCACGTTCGCTGCCGGGCCACATTCAGGGCGTCTACGTGCAGAATGTGATCAAGCTCTTCGCCCGCCTGGTCACCACCTGTCTCGAATTGCAGGACATGCCCGGCATAGTGCGGGTAAGTCCACCTATTCGCACCAAACTGCCACCTTTATGTAACCCATAAGCAATCACTAAACTAAAGTTGATCCTTATAGTTATATGAATCTATTTGATACTTTACCTACTAATGTACTGCGAACCGAGTGAAAATGAAAACAAGTAAGAAAACTCTAGTCGCGAGTGCTCGACTAGATAATACCCTGAACCCAATTTTAATAAAATAAAATAATAATCTGTACTGTGGTTTGGTTTTTTGTAATTATCTTGAAAATGCATCAATTTTAGTGCTGAAAATGGCAAAAAACTTCTTTATTTTGACAAATAGTTAAATATATTGCTCTTGATTAGTACTAAAATTAATCCGTTTTCAAGATAATTACAAACAAGTAAGAAAACTCTAGTCGAGAGTGCTCGACTAGATAATACCCTGAACCCAATTTTAATAAAAAAAAAAAATTAAATCTGTACTGTGGTTTGGTTTTTTGTAATTATCTTGAAAATGCATCAATTTTAGTGCTGAAAATGGCAAAAAACTTCTTTATTTTGACAAATAGTTAAATATATTGCTCTTGATTAGTACTAAAATTAATCCGTTTTCAAGATAATTACAAAAAACCAGTGTCGAACGTGACAAAAAGTTGACTTTTCTGGAGAATTACCCATATGGATAAATCAGAAAGTATACATAAGAATATATGCGTGTAACGTTCAAAATGTACATATGTACATGTATATACATATACATTGCGTTGCCAAAAAAATAATAATAGATGGCGCTTATATTAGGTGAAATTCGAAAATTTTTATATTATTAATTATCATTAAAAATAGACCCAACAAATAACGTTCTTCGTTTAACACGCATCACCTTAACTAACACAGACACTTCATAATTGTAAAAGAAATATATCAATGCCATTCAAAGCTGTAATAGCCATAATTAATAAGTTCACTGCTAAAGCGCCATCTAGCAAGTTTAAATTCTTAGACCATGCTAGGCTAGTTTTGAATGTACATGTGTTGCATACATACATACATATGTATATAGGAAAACCGCAGATGTCACGTGCTTTTGTTATTTGGGCAAACTTTCTGTTCATTATTTTCTGTTGACTTAACGGAATAAAACATAATTGAAATAAAAACACTTTCAGAAATTATGCTATTAAATATTTGAAATTTTTTGAAAAAAAAAAAACGCACCTTTTCACAATTAGTTTAACTACAAACTGACTTTCAAAGGTATCAAATACAAAAGAATAAATAATAATAAAGAAAGAAATAATAAAAAAAAAAATAAAATGAGAATAAGAAATCATGAAGGACTTAGGCGAGACTAGAACCTGCGACACCCCAACATTCGTCGCATCTGCCTAGCCACCTACACCACGGCTCACTTAAACCGCAGAGTAGCGAAAACGAATGAAATTCGCCATATACGAAAGAAACACTAAAGCAGTGGCTGAAAATACAAATACAATTCAAAGACAATTCTAACGCAATTCAAAAACAATTGTGATTTTTAGAATATACACGCATAGCAACATAGAAAACGGCCCAAGATTTTTTGTGTGTATATGTGCACACGCATACGAAAATTGATTTGCATTGCTCAACGTTGCTTGCATTTCCATTGTTATTTTAATTGTTTTAAAATTTTAAAAATATATAATGGAATGTAATGTAATGAGAGTTTCAGCATATGATCTACATATTCTATTTAACATTTTAGGTTTTTTTTAGAAATCATAACTCTTTTACAATTACCTTTACATGCACAAATATGTACATACATATGTATATGTACACAATATGTACACAAATATGTACATACATACATACATGTATGTATATATGTACATACGATTGCAGACACAAACTGATCTACGCTTGCACACATATACATACATACATATGTATGTATGTATGTATGTGCGCCCGCAATGCGTCTTGCTGTGTCGCTGCCTTGCTTGCTGCGCCACATGGGTTTTGATGAGAAAACTTTATAGACTAATAATTCTGTTTCTAGATGGACAATCATATTGATATGTTCAGGTTAAGATTATGATATTCATATCTATATGCCAAATCAAACTGTATGTCTCTAGTATTTGAAATGCATTTTTTACACATTTGGGGGTGGTGGGGCGAATTGGGAACCGGAATCCAAAATCTGACAAAAACCGAAATTGTATTAAATTAGTATCTATATATATGCAGAAGACTTGGAGACTCTAACTCTAAAGATGAATTAGCTAGAATTTTATAACTGGTTCCCGATAATTTCGTTTATCGATAACTTTGCAAATATACAAGTTATCGAATTTCTGAAACAAACTCGTACTGCGCGCGCAATATACGAACCTAACACAAAAAGAATGAACTCTCTAGCTTTTGTATCTTCGGAAATCGACGCGTTCAAACATACGGACAGACGGACAGACAGACAGACGGACATGGCTATATCAACTTTTCTCGTCACCCTGATCAAGAATATATATACTTTATGAGGTCTGCCACGCCTCCTTCTGCCTGTTACATACTTTTAACAAAACCATTATACCCTGATTTCGCATTTTCAATGGGTTCAGGGTATAACAAGTAAGAACGTTGCAGTTAGGCGCCACTAACTGCGATATACTTTGTTCCCATAGGTGCATCTTATTTATTTAATAAACATTTAATTAACGAAATATTTCGGCAATTAGAAAACGTACATGGCAAGCAACAAACGTTTTTCCTACACATACATACACATTTTTTACACATTACACACTATACGAGTATACACAATTTTCTAAGTATACATACAAAAGTTTGCATGCCAGAATATTCTAAGAATTGTGACTGAATTGGGAATTTTTCGATCGTTACTTTAGTTTTGTCACAAGGCGCTCTAGCAATGCATTGCAATGTCTTATTTGGTTTTAGTTAACGAAGCGCAGGTCAGGGCAGTGGCGCTGGTGGTAAGCACTATGCAAGCTATACTTAGGTGCGTGGGTTCGAATCCCGCAGAAACCTTTTTTTCAAAAATTATTTATTTTTTATTTTTTTATATTTGTATATTTATTATAAAATGCTTGCTGCCAATTGATGATAATTTATAAACATACGCATATGAATTTTGCATTTAAGCAAAAACTAAAACAATTTTTCCGATTTGCCACGCTGTGTGGCAAGCAGTTTTTCTATGCATGCATATATGTATTTATGTGTACACAGATGTTTGTAAGTGTATACACATCCAAAAGTGTATACATATTGCAAGAATTGCGATTGTATTGTTTTCTTTCGCCACAAGCTGCTGATCAGCTGTGAATTGATTTAGGTTTAGCTAACGATTACATGTTGTTTTCAAAAGACCTAGGTTCGAATCCCGCTGGAAACTTTTTATTTATTAATCAAAAACTTATAAATTTTATTTTTTAAATTCATTAATATTATTATATTTATGTTAAAATGCTTTCTGCCATCTTAGCAATTGCTACTAAGTTATTATATGCATGAATTATGCAGTTGGCCACAACAAACTTTGCCGATTTGCCACGCCCCCAGTGAGCGTAGACGCATAATTTTTTGCCAGTTCTTAGAAAAGGCCGACGCTAACATGACTGCAAAATTTGGTTGCTTACATTCCAAAAATGCGAAAATTACAGGGTATTTTTCGATATGCCACGCCCCCAAAGAGGCTGAAAAATTATTTTTGGGGCATCGATAGAGGAGAACATTAGTAACTCAACCATCCAATTTTCAAGCTTCTAGCTCTAAAACTGTAGGAGATATAAGCTTTTGCGGTTTGCCACGCCCCTGTGGGCGTAGATATATCTACCATAGCTTATTAGTCTTGGGTTGTCAACCCGAGTATACATGCAAAAATTTCAAGTCTTTAGTGTCAATAGTGTTCAAAATATAGCACAATTTGAAAAATCACAATATATTCAGGTCCGATTTGCCACGCCCCCAATGGGCGTAGACATATAACTTTTTGATCGATCTTCTTAGAATCGTAACATTAACTCACATGCAAAATTTCAGCGTTCTAGCTTTAACGGTGTAGAAGATACGTATTTCCCGATTTGCCACGCCCCCAATGGGCGTAGATATATCCGCCATAGCTTTTTGAACTTGGGTTGTCACCCCGAGTATACATTTCAAATTGCAACTCTCTAGCTCATCATCTAGTATGATAACTTAACTATGGGCGGAAGAGTTTTCCGATTTGCCACGCCCCTAGTGGGCGGATCGGGAAAATTTTTACACTTTATAATTCGGGAGCATATATGAGTATATGTTTAAAATTTCAAGTCTCTAGCTCTAATAGCGCCGAAAAAAATTGCGTTCATACGGACAGACGGACAGACGGACGGACGGACAGACGGACGGACAGCAAGACGGACATTGCACAAAACCAATATACTTTTTCCCTTCGGGAACAAAGTATAAAAAGCAGTGCAACCGAATCTATTGGTGGAGGCACAGTGATGTTTTGGGGATGTATGAGCTATTACAGATTTGGAGACTTCATTCCCATAGAAGGCACTCTCAATCAGTCCGAATATCTTTTGATACTAAGCAATCATTTATTGCAAAAAATTCCGATAAGGTGGAAAAAAAAAAGTAAACGAACTTTCTATTTTGTATCGATAGTTAGGAAATGGGATTAATTATCGTACTGTGTAACGAATATACGAGTGTTCATGTGAAATTTCAGCTCTCTAGCTTTTGTAGTTTCCGAAATCTCGACGTTCATACGGACAAACGGACAGACCGACGAATGGACAGACGGACAGGGCCCAATAAACTTATTTTTTTGTGATGATCAAGAATATACATACTTTGTGGAGTCTGCCACGTCTCCTTCTGCCTGTTACATACATTTTCACAAAACCATTATAACCTGAATTCCCAATTTCAATGAGTACAGGGCATAAAAAGATTACTGGAGCAACAATAGATTGCATAAGTTTTCAAAGGCCAACCGCTAAAACCCTAATCGCGGGCATGTATCGATGGTTTTTTAATGTATCTGCGTCTGTATAGAGATTTTATAATGACGTGTCTCTGTCTGTGTGTGTGTATAGATGTTTTATAATAATAAAGACTAGCGCGCTAATTATGTGCATCTACAAAAAGTCGAACATACTTAACCCAGATTGACGGTGATAGGCACAAGAAGCGGGCAGCAGAGGTGATGAGGCAGGGTGAGGGGTGTCTAAAGAAGACAGAGGTTTTTCAAGATTGTCTTTTGTTGTTCTTATACTCTGTTCCCAAAGGGAACAAGTAAGAACGTTGTAGTTGGGCGCAATTAACTGCGAGAGACCCTGTTCCCGTAGTGCAGTTTATTTGTTTAATAAACATTTAATAAACGAAATATTTCGGCAATTAGCAAACGTACATACATGGCAAGCAACAAACGTTTTTCCTATACATACATACAGATTTACACATGTACACACTATACGAGTATACACACAATGTTCTATGTATGCATACAAAAGTTTGCATGCCAGAATATTCTAAGAATTGTGACTGAATTGGGAATTTTTCGACCGTTACTTTTTTGTCAAAAGGCGCTCTAGCAATGCCTTATTTGGTTTTAGTTAACGAGGCTCCGATCAGGGCAATGGCGCTGGTGGTAAGCGCTATGCAAGCTATACTTAGATGCGTGGGTTCGAATCCCGCAGAAAACTTTTTTCCAAAAATTATTATTTTTATACCCTGAACCCATTGAAAATGGAAATTCCCATTGAAAATGGGAATTCAGGGTATAATGGTTTTGTGAAAATGTATGTAAGAGGCAGAAGGAGACGTCGCACAGTGGGGCCTCTGCCGGCGTCGCGTGGCAAAAATCAGAAAAGTGATGAAAAGCGTTTTTCAAAAAGTTGATCTCATATGATTGGAAATTGTCCAAAGGGACAGTATCCAACAGATTTTCAACCAATTTTTAAGGTAGTTATGCCCCTTCAAAGTTGGGTAAATTTGCAAAGTTTTACACAACACCGTATTTTTTGTGAAAAATGCTGAACTTGTGAATCGAGTTGCAAGACAAATACAGCACCGATTGTTTACATGTTGGTTGCGATTTAAAGATTAATTAATTTCTAGTAATATAAAAAAAATTATAATGTTACGATTTGTCATTAAAATGCTAAGTTAAACTTAATGAACCTCTTAATTTTACACTATTTTTCATCTTTGATGGACTGCATCTTCTGAGTCCCGCCGAGTCCCAGGCAGCGACTTCCACACACATGTTAAGGAAGATGTTCTCTTTCATATTAATAAAACTAAAAACCTGCCCCTACCCGCCCCTCCGAATTTTTATGCCAAAAAACTACCAAAAAAACAGGCAAAAAACGCACAAATGCGTTGTTGCGTGTCGCTGCCATGCAGTAGGTAGAATTGCCGACGGCAAAACGGTTTATTTAAACATACTCTCTGAAAATAATACAAATATTTTTTATGGAAAAAAAAGTTTTTTTTTCATAGAAAAACAAGTATTTTTTGCCGAAGCTCACAGTTCTCATGTTTGACCTATAACTGTGAAGCACCCTGTTATCGCATCACCCTGTATATAGATTCATTTTAAAGCTTGAATTACCTATCGAATGCCGTTTACAATTTTAAAATATTTTACTTGGATAAAAAGCTATGATTTTTGCAACGCAAAATGAGCAAAGGCCCCACTGTGCGTCGCAGCCCCCATCAAGTATATATGTTGTTAGAGATTCGAAATGAAACACTCCACATTTACCGAATTCAAAAATTGAACTTTTTATTTCATAAAATCCTAGTGCTTATATACCTTAAAAATACTTCCAGGCACTGGAAGGCTACAATTATCCCTTTTCGATCGCTAAGCCGTTCTCACGTCTCGCGTTACATTTTTATACCCTGTACCCATTGAAAATGGGAATTCAGGGTATAATGGTTTTGTGAAAATGTATGTAACAGGCAGAAGGAGAAGTCGCAGACCCCATAAAGTATATATATTCTTGATCAGCATAAAAAAATAAGTTGATTGAGCCCTGTCCGTCTGTCCGTCCGTCCGTCCGTCCGTCCGTCCGTATGAACGTCGAGAAATTTCACATGAACATGCGTATGTTAGCTACGCAGTACGAGTTTATTTTGTTTTTTCGATAACTCATCCCATTTCCAAATTATCGATAAAAAATCGAAAACTCGTTTCCATTTTTTAAGTTTTTTGAGAATAACTTCTACACCGTTTTAGCTAGAGACTTCAACTTTACATATTTAGATAGATATTATGGATACGCAGATTTTGTTGTTTTCAGATTTTGGATGCCACGCCCCCTCCGCCCCCAATTTGAAAATAACGCATTTCAAATACTAGAGACTTGCAATTTGGCACATAGATAGATTTATGTACTCTTAATATATTCCGAAAGTTTCATGAAGATCGTCCATCTAGAAATGGAGGTAAAAGAGTCCAAAGTATAGCCCAACCCACCCCCAAGCCACGGCAGCAACTGCGCAGTTAGCAGAGCACGCGGTCATAAGTGCGTAAAGAAGAAGAGTATTACCTTTTTGCAGGGTTCAGGGGATCTCGTAGTCGAGCCGTCTCGACTAGAGCCTTCTTACTTGTTATTACTTGCTGCGTTGGTTGCTGCAGTAAAGGGATGACATGTTTATTGTTTGGCGTCAGATAGCGCGCAGGCTATCGACTATTGCCTATTTTTAATATGTTTTGTATATAAGTGGCATGTTCATGCTTGAACATACATATGTATATTCTTGATCAGCATAAAAAAATAAATTGATTGAGCTCTGTCCGTCCGTCTGAACTGTGAGGAGCAATATATGAAGGTATGCACGTATGCATTGTATATAAACACATGTATTTGCTATGTGTTTATAGGCACATACGTGCATGCATATATTGCTCCACACAGCGACGCGCACACTATAGGAGCAACCCTCGCGACTGGAAGGGTTCAGGGAGCGGACTATAGTCCGTCTCTCTCGCTCCAATAGTGTCAGCAATTGGCTTGCGTCGCTCACCCGCGGGTCATAGGACACCGTTAGCCGAGGTGCCGCTCCAAGTGATGGACGCTGTCTCTTTGCATAGCAACAGCGGTACTTCGGCCAACGCGAAGCTGCCGCGACATTTGGCGGACTTCTGGCGTCACCCAGATCACGCGATTGTGCCGTTAGATGGGCACGAGCGGCAGACAGGCCCCGCTCCAGAGCCGAACAGGGCTTGCGGCTGCCCTATAAAAGGGCACCGGCGGTGTCATAGAGGAAATAAAAAATCAAGAATCAAGAGTGAAGATCGAGAGTGAGATTCAAGTGGAAGTGTATTTTGTTTTTTCGATAACTCATCTCATTTCCAAAATATCGATAAAAAATCGAAAATACATTAAAATTTTTTAAGGTTTTTTGGGCATAACTTCTACACCTTTTTAGCTAGAGACTTCAAATTTGTTTATTTAGATAGATATTATGGGTACGCAAATAATGTAATTTGATTGAATTTGGATGCAATGCCCCCTTCGCCCCAGTTTGAAAAAATTTTCAATACTAGAGACATGCAATTTGGCAAATAGATTCATTTAGATACTCCTGATCTACTCTGAAAATTTCATAGGGATCGTCCATCTAGAAATCAAGTTATAAGCGTCCGAAGTTCAGCCCAACCCACCCCCAAGCCACGGCAGCAACAGCGCAGTTAGCAGAGCGCGCACTCATAAGTGCGTAAAGAAGAAGAGTATCCCTTTTTTGCAGGGTTCAGGGTATCTCGTAGTCGAGCCGTCTCGACTACAGCTTTCTTACTTGTTTTTTTTTTTTTTTTTTTTTTTTTTTTTTTTTTAATTTGCATATTTAATATTTGTATATTTATTATAAAATGCTTGCTGCCAATTGATAATACTTTTTTTTATAAACATACGCATATGAATTGTGCATTTAAGCACTAGAAACTGCTTTTCCGATTTGCCACGCTGCCGTGGGCATGCATATATGTATGCATGTATGTGTACACAGATGTTTCTACATGTATACACATCCAAGTGATATAGTAGTGAACTTTGTATTTAGGTTTAGCTAATGATTACATGTTATTTTCAAAAGACCTGGGTTCGAATCCCGCTGGAAACTTTTTATTTATTAATCGAAAACTTATAAATTTTATTTTTTGAATTCATTAATATTTATATTTATGTTACTATTAAGCTATGATATGCGTGAATTATGCAGTTGGCCACAACAAACATCTTTGCTGGTTTGCCACGCCTCCAGTGGGCGTAGACGCATAATTTTCGGCCAGTTCTTAGGAAGAGCCGAGGCTAACATAACTGCAAAATTTGGTTGCTTGCATTCCAAAAATGCGAAAATGAAACTGATATAAACTTTTGCGGCCTGCCACCCCCCTGTGGGCTACCATAGCTAATTGATCTTGGGTTCTCAACCCGAGTATACATGCAAAATTTCAGTCTCTAGTGTCAATAGTGTTAAAAATATAGCACAATTTGAAAAATCACTATATATTTAGGTTCGATTTGCCCCCAATGGTCGTAGACATATAACTTTTTGATCGATCTTCTTAGAATCATAACATTGAGTCACATGCAAAATTTCAGCGTTGTAGACGTTACGTTTTTCCCAATTTGCCACGCTCCCAATGGGCGTAGATATATCCGCCATAGATTTTTGAACTTGGGTTTTCACCCCGAGTATACATTCCAAATTGCAACTCTCTAGCTCATCATGTAGTATGATTACTGGCCTATGTGCGCAAGAGTTTTCCGATTTGCCACGCCCCTAGTGGGCGGATCGGAAAAATTTTTACACTTTATAATTCGAAAGCATATATGAGTATATGTTTAAAATTTCAAGTCTCTCGCTCTAATAGCGCCGAAAAATATTGCGTTCATACGGACATACAGACGGACATTGCACAAACCCAAGATACTCTTTTTACCTTTTTAAGGGAACAGAGTATAAAAATATAAGCATATGTATACGTATACCCTACTCAACAACTAGCAGGTAGTGCAACAGATAACCAAAAGGGCCACATGTATAGACTATAAATAGGCAGATAACCCTGACCCTATCCCTTAGCGATAATATATAATATAATAAACGAACGCTGAGCCTTACAAACTCAGCTATAGAACAAGCTCTAGTCGAGACGGCTCAACTACGAGATACCCTGAACCCTGCAAAAAAGTGAAACTCTTCTTCTTTACGCACTTATGTGCGCGCGCTCTGCTAACCGCGCAGTTGCTGCCATGGTTTGGGGTGGGTTGGGCTGAACTTCGGACGCTTATAACTCCATTTCTAGATAGACGATCCTTATGAAATTTTCAGTTTCCGAAATCTCGACGTTCATACAGACGGACAGACGGACGGACGGACGGACGGACAGACGGACGGACGGACGGACAGACGGACAGACGGACAGACGGACAGGGCTAAATCAACTTATTTTTTTATGCTGATCAAGAATATATTAACTTTGTGGGGTATGCGACGTCTTCTTCTGATTGTTACATACATTTTCACAAAACCATTATATCCTGAATTCCCATTTTCAATGGAATTTTCTTTCAGAAGAATAAATTTAATACTGAACTGAAGACCACCGCAGTCAAGTGTATTCATACACATCTCATGCACGCGTCCGACCGGCTCGACATTCTGCGATCCTATTTCTAAGCATGTCCGCGAGCATCTCATGTCCGCGACCGAATAACTCTCATCCTCAAGTCGCCCTTGCCGCCCGATCCCCTCGGCATCGTCAATGCAACTTCTTTAAAGCTGCCGGCGTGCTGGGCAAGGTTACATTGCCTATCTTCAGGATTTGCACGCGCTCGGGTCACAATTCAAATACTTAATCTACTTACATTCTAACAATTCATTCAAATCAATTTATAATCTAGCAATCTAAAATTCTTATTAACTTTAAACAACTAGTTGATGTGAGGCGGTTTAGGCAATGACCCGCCTTACAGAGTAGACTTGAACCTAGCAAGAATTGATAAGTGGAATTGAAACGATATAATAACAAATTAATCATATTAATTGATCTACACTTTACTGCGTGCTTTTACAGCTCTGCGATCACGTGCTAGAAAAGCTGCAGCACTTCAATGGATCCAATGATATAGAGGTGCAGGAGCGAGCCAACTCTGCCTTCATGCTAATCGAGATGCTGCGTAAGCAGTTAACTGAGTCAGCAAAGGATGCGACGACGGGGTCGATGCCCCCGATGGCTATTGAGATTGTCCAGGAGATGGCGCTGCTGTTCGCCGGCGAGCTCATACCTGTAGCGCCGAAGGCACAGCGCAAGGTGCCACTGCCAGATGGACTCGACTTGGATGAGTGGATCAATGCGCCGCCTCCAGACGACGCCAGCAGCACCTCGTCCGAGCATGATAAGGATGAGCTATTCATCAGCGCTGCTCATGATGGCAACGATGCCAGTGGCGGTGGAAACGGTGGCCACTCGGGCGGCAAGCGACGTAAAAGCCTGGAGCTGACGCCAGAGCAACTAGAGCGCCAGCGCATGGCGCGTCTCATCGAGCAGTCCAACAATCCGCATTACCTGAAGTCAACGCCGAACTCGGCATCAGCGATCATCGGCAACAGCAACAACAACTCGAATGCCGATCAATACGACAATATCGATGACATACCCATAACCGAGCTCCCACTAGACATTGAGGGAGTGGCCGCGTTGCGGGTGGGCAGTAAGTGAGAGCAGGTGTAATGTTATGCATTTGATTAATTATAGTAACAACAATTGCAGTCGTGAAGCGCTCTGACAAGTATCTGAAGGGCCAGCAGGACGCGGCGGCAGCAGCGGTGGCGGCACACAGCAAGGACGCCAAAAAGAAGCATAAAAAAAGCAAGCAGGGCAAAAGATCAAAAAACAAAGTTGCCTACAACAGCAGTTCCGAATCAGATGCGGGTAAGCAGTGTGCCAGAATCAATAAGCGCAACAAATCATCTGAAATTTATCTTTTAGAACCGAAGCCTTTGCATATTGTGAACACCACACTGGACATGCCCGAAGGCGTAACGATGTCCGACAGCGAGGACAAAGATGGCAAATACGATCCAAATGATCCGCATCGTGCGCTCGACATTGAACTAGACATGTAAGACTTTGTGGGGAAGGCAAATTGAAATAGCGTTTAATTGAAAATCTCTCTTAAAAGGGCCGTCTTTCAAGCACCTGTCAAGTTATCCAAGAATGCGTCGCTGAGTGGAAAAGAATCTGTGAAGGCGCAGGCCACGTCCGAATCCACCAACCCGGAAACGAGTGCAGTCCCTAGCAAAAAGGAAAAGAAGTCTAAGGACAAGGCACGCGGCGAGCACAAAACACGCAAGGCACAGTCGCAATCGCAGCCGGACTCTGTGCCCGACTTGATTGACACGGGGAACAGTCCCTGTCGGACAATAACAGATAATGGCAACAACAATAACAATAACAACACTGCCCCAGCCGATGCTGTGTACAGCCAACATCAGAAAAAGAAGCGCGAGAAGAGCGATCGGAGTGAGCGGAGTGAAAAGAGGGTGCTGAACGATGAGGCGACCTCAGATACAACGAGCTCAACAACCATTATCGACGTCGGAGAGACGTCCGCTGAAAAGCCAGTGGCCGATACGTCGGCAGCTGTTGAAGTCAGGGCGCATAAGAAGAAGCATAAGAAAGACAAATCACAGCAGAAGGAAAAGCGGACGCACAAGTCGCCCGCATCGGACTACGAGCAGCCGATGGGCATCTCGACGCCCAGCAAAGAGATTTTCTAGATAGTAACTAGCCTGAGACATGCATCAATCAATCCCCATTCACAAATTTCTAATATGTAATAAGCATTAATAAGGAACTTTTTAATTAATTTTAATTAAAGGCCTACACCTAACCCTACGTCTAAATTATCGCTGCGATATAAAAACAAATTGAACAAATTGAAATTGAATTCAAAACAGATACTATTAGTAGAGCGAGAGAAAACAAAAATAATATGAATTAATATTAATTTTGTAATTTTAATGCCCACATTTGCCGTCGCAGCTCGAAGCAGGAACAGAGAAAATTAAAAAAAAAAAAGCTAAACAAAAGGAAATACAAGAATTGATTATTTCTATTTTTTTAAATGAGTGTGTAGCCCACATCGGGCAAGCGATTTGATAAAAATCCAATGCAAATATTTTGAAAAATAAGCGAGTTATACATGTTGTAGAGTGTAGACTACATATAAATTATATATAATCGTTGAACATATACAATACATATATAGACACGTTTACATATATACGAGTATAACTAAGAACTATTTGAAAATATTGGAGAAATCTAATACCTAGTTATAACCAGTGTGAAAATGTTGTGTCCAAATAATCAACAAGCTACTCAACTCAAGAACTCAATGTCTTGAGCGAACTATTAACCAGATGTGCTACGTCTATGCAGAGCCTTACTGAAATGATCTCTGACCATCTGTCTGTCTATCAGTCTGTCCGATAACTGTTTAACTTAGTTTTGCTATCCAAATTGAGATTTTCATTTTGAAAAGGTTGTTGTCCTCCCTAATTAAAACTTTTGCTAATATCTTGAGAGAGTTACAGATTGGCTTGTGATTGAAATCTGATGAAACCTTTTGTGATTGTAAGAGCGTCCGTTGTTCGGTTAACCGAAGCTAGAGCTGCGATTTCGTGTCACTTCTTTGTAGCATGGTGTAAACTTTCCAAAAACTTGGAACAAAAATTGAATTTTTGAAAACAGGAAACAAAAGACATGAGAGGAGAAAAAAACTAAACAATAAATATAATTATTGAAAGAATCTTTCTCGTTTGATTTTATCAAAAATACAATATAACAAGTAAAAAGGCTCTAGTCGAGACGGCTTGACTACAAGATACCCTGAGCCCCGCAAAAAAAGTGATACTCTTCTTCTTTACCCACGTATAAGCGCGCGCTCTGCCAACCGCGCAGTTGCTGCCGTGGCTTGGGTTGGGCTATACTTTAGACGCTTATAACTCTATTTATAGATGGACTATCTTTATAATATATTAATGGCATCTAAATGTATCTATTTGTCAAATTTCAATTTCATTTTAGTTTTTTCTAGTATTTGAAATGCGGTTTTTGCAAATTGTGGGCGAGGGGGGCGTGGCATCCAAAATCTGAAAACTGCAAAATCTGCGTATCCATAATATCTATCTACATATGTATATACATTTAAAGTCTCTAGCTCGAACGGTGTAGGAGCAGTAACCATACAACACATAGACTGGACAACTAGAACAAACTTTTTCACGCACAAAAATATGAGCGAATTGCCGCACAACTTCGTATTTGTTCGGTTTGGGCAATTCGAGCTCGGGCAGTCAAAATATGAAACGACAAAGTCATTGCGCTGCCAGCGGCAGTGCTGCCAACATTTCGTTGCACGAAAACGCCAAATCAGCCTTTGAAGAAAGCTAGAAATAGCTAAAAAGAAACGTTAGAATATCATTTTGGGTTTATTTCAATATTTTATAAGATTTCATCAATGACTTCATCTTCATCCTTTTGGTTTATGTAGGTTTCATTGGTCCCTATCTTTCTCAAACATGCTACTGGTAATTTGTAATCGTGGCAGCATTTTTCTTGGATGCGTACATATATGATATTTAATGTAATTGACAATTTTATAAAATATTACACAGCAATACCAAATTGTCCACAGGTTTGATTGAACAATGTATTATAATACAAACACAGTCCCGCTTCTTGATCGCAAGTTTTCAATGAGATTGAAGAAACAAATGGTAGTTTGTTGGGCTGTGCAAAAGCCGCTGAAGTTGACTTGTGTTTAGCAGTCTTGGCATGTGCGTGCAAGTCTAAAAGCATGGCATTAATGTTAGATTCGCAATATTAATAACATTTGCCCTCATCCGCTGCATCTAAAGTCAACCAATTTTTAAATGCAGGATCTTGCATCCATATATTACGCGGTTTTTGCTTATAAATTTTTGGCATTATTAACTTCCGCTCGCGCTTTAAAACACGATTCGGTAAACTTCACAGACATCGATAAGATTGAATGCTCGTTTGTCCTATCGATGTTTTATGCCATTCAAATGAAAAAATACTATTCGTATGAAAATGTGAGATCATAGAGCATACAAATACACCAAGTTACCCGATGTTTCAAAGCTAGTTTTTCTTGAAAAATAACTATAATTCCCGATAGCCGCTATTTCACAATTTATCCCGCATTTCCTTGTTGCAACCCACTAGATCTAGTGGGAAAATAGATAGAGAGAAAAGAGAGGGAGAGTAAAGTAAAATAGCGCATAGAAAATGCTCATATGAAAATATGACCATCCCGGTCGACCGCTGGCAGCGCAATGACTTTGTCGTTTCATATTTTGACTGCCCGAGCTTGAATTGCCCAAACCGAACAAATACGAAGTTGTGCGGCAATTCGCTCATTTTTTTGTGCGTGAAAAAAGTTTGTTCTAGTTGTCCAGTCTATGTGTTGTAGTGGTTAGTGGTAGAAGTTATGCCCAAAAAACGTAAACGTAAAAAATGGAAAAGAATTTTCGATTTTTATCGATAGTTTGGAAGGGGGATTCGTTATCGAAAAAAAAAACAAAACAAACTCGTACTGCGTAACTAACATACGAGTATTCATCTAAAATTTCAGCTCTCTAGCTTTTGTGGTTTCCGAAATCTCGACATTCATACGGACAGATGGACGGACGGACAGGGCTAGATCAACTTATTTTGTTTATGCTGATCAAGAATATATATACTTTATGGGGTCTGTCACGCCTCCTTCTGCCTGTTACATACATTTAACAAAACTATTATACCTTAATTTCCCATTTTCAATGGGCTCAGGATATAAAAACTAGATAGGTTAAAATAGATTTACGTAGTCTCGAATCGAGCGTTTTTGCAACCGAGAATAGAAGTATTTTTCGAAATTTTGAGCCGTAGCTGTTGAGGGCATTTATAATTAGGATCGAAAAGAATACTCAAATGAATGGGATTTATATCAATAACAATGTTGATCAACTAATGTCGCAGGAGGCATCACTGCCGGCATGGACCGACATCTTTTCAGAGAACTGGGTATGTTTCGATGATGGTGGGGGGCCAGTTGTGAAATTGATAGATGGAATACCAGTGCATCATCAGTTCCACAGCGAATCCAAACAGGGCGCAGTAGGCCATCAGCGCCCTTGCGAAGCAGTTCCAGGTGCCCTGGATGAACGTTCTCTCAGCGATCCTAAGCAGCAGCACCGAGTTCGAAATGAACATCAGACAACAGGTGGATACCCACGGAAAGACTAGCATCACGAACATCCGTTTGCCGGGCCTGATAAGCCCATTGAGCTCACGGACAGGCAGCACAGCCATCAAAGTAAAGAGTCCGGCGAGCAGGAAGCTCGTTAGGAACCCGTCGATTTCGGCATAGAACTTTTGGGAGCGACTCGGATTGAACGTAATTACAATGCACACCTTCGGCGTTTGCAAAATCATCGCCAGCAGCACGGTGCCGTAGATAACCTTTGCAATTGTTTCCGACATATTATACTGTAAATGTTAATTCACTTTTCTCACAGGTCGACCGTATTAATTTTTTTTGTTAGCAATTTTGACTCGTTCGGAACTTAAAAAATATGTATGATAGGAATAACGTCTTCAAAAATGATTGACATAAATTTCCCAGCATACTCTATCCGGAGCTGCCCGGTTAATCGATATTCTACTCTTTCAATTATACCAGGGACCGTAACGTTTATAATTTTTATAAAAAAATTAAGAAATTATAATAATTTTTTTCAGCTACTAAAAAACATTATTTTTAATTATCAAAATTGATTTTTTTTTTAAATAAAAAATAATTATTACAAATCAACTTTTATATAAAAACAAGTAAGAAAACTCTAGTCGAGAGTGCTCGACTAGATAATACCCTGAACCCAATGTTAATAAAATAAAATAATAATCTGTACTGTGATGGCAATCGCAAGTAACAGACTAATCGTTTTACAGAACATTGAAGTTTCAGTGTTGGATACTGTCTAAAATCTGTTAAACATGTTTCTTTAGTTATTGCACCCACATAAATGAATGATAATCAATCAGACAATTACTATTTATCACCATAGCTTGAGAATACAGATATTTTTAATATCATTACTCAATAGTGATGATACTTTAACTTATTATATTATATAAATCAGAAAGTATAGATAAGAATGTATGCGTGTTACGTTCAAAATGTACATATGTATGTACATGTATATATACATATGTGTGTATGCATTGCCACAAAAATAATAATAGATGGCGCTTATATTAGTTGAAATTCGAAAAATTTTATATTATTAAATATCATTAAAAATAGAGCCAACAAATAGGCGTTCCTCAATTAACACGCATCACCCTAATTAACACAGACACTTCATAATTGTAAAAGAAATATATCAATGTCACTCGAAGCTGTAATAGCCATAATAAATAAGTTCACTGCTAAAGCGCCATCTAGCAAGTTTAAATTCTTAGACCATGCTAGGCTAGTTTTGTGTATACATACATACATATGTGTGCATAGGAAAACTCTTACCGCAGATATCACGTGCTTTTGTTATTTGGGCAAACTTTCTGTTCATTATTTTCTGTTGACTTAACGGAATAAAATATAATTGAAACAAAACACTTTCAGAAATTATGCTATTAAATAATTAAAATTTTGAAATTTTTGAAAAAAAAAAAAAAAGAATGGCTCAGGCGGGACTAGAACCTGCGACACCTACATTCGAATCCTCAATTTTGAATTAAGTAAATGATTTTGGGTTCGAATTTCAGGAGAGATCAATTAATTTGTATTACCTAATGATTAGTTATCATTTGTTCTTTAATATGTAGTACCAGATTTGACCCTATAGGCAAAAATAGGACATGTTATTCACATGTCTAGGTACAGGTAAAATGGCCCTTTTATGCAAAAATTATGCATTCGTTATGTAGTCATATTTTCCTTTTAATAACAATAATATACATGTATTATGTTAAATGTTTTATTTAATTTAAAATTCTTATTCACGACGAATCATTTTCAGTTTTCTTTTACTAAAATTACCCAAAATCATTTACTTAATTCAAAATTGAGGTAGGCACACGCTCAATATTCGAGACCCATGCACGAAACATGCAAATGCCCCAGGCAGAGCATTCATTTAAATTCAAAGGCTCACATCAGCTACCCACAGCAATCGCTGGGAAAATAGAATTGCTACATGCAGCAAGTGTATCGCACACAGGCACATAAAAGCCTACACACATAGCAAGGAAGTGTAAATGTGTGTGTGTATGGTCATCGAAAAATAATATTCGTTATGCACGTCAACACTTTCATACCCTTTCCACAAATAATCATGAAAACGCTAACATTTTGCATGAGCATGGCAAAGCCGTTTAAGAATTCGGTATACCCTTCGCTCAGAAGGGAACCAATGGGATCGCGTCGAGAAGAAATTTCAATTTTTGTGAGCTGCTTGCTGTTTGTGCCAGCATCAGTGTTGCCATTTTAGAATATTTTAAGCTAGATCTAGCTTATTTCAAAATGAAATAGCTTAGAAAGTGTTTAAAATGCTTATAGCTTGAAATCTAGCTTATTTCTTTGGAAATTTGGAAGCTTATAACTGCATTTCTAGATGGACTATCTTTATGAAATTTTTAAAGTAGATTGAAAGTATCTAAATCTATCTATATGCCAAATTGCAAGTCTCTAGTATTTGAAATGCGTTTTTTTAAATTGGGGGCGAAGGGGGCGTGGCATCCAAAATCTGTAAATCTATCTAAATAAACAAATTTGAAGTCTCTAGCTGAAACAGTGTAGAAGTTATGCCCAAAAAACCTTAAAAATGGAAACGAATTTTCTTTTTTTTATCGATAATTTGGAAATGGGATGAGTTATCGAAAAAACAAAACAAACTCGTACTGCGTAGCTAACATACGAGTATTCATGTATTCTAGCTCTCTAGCTTCTGTAATTTCCGAAATCTCGACGTTCATACAGACGGACAGACGGACGGACGGACGGACAGGGCTCAATCAACTTATTTTTCGATGCTGATCAAGAATATATATACTTTATGGGGTCTGCGACGTCTCCTTCTGCCTGTTACATACATTTTCACAAAACCATTATACCCTGAATTCCCATTTTCAATGGGTTCAGGGTATAAAAAGAATTTTCGCGAATCGTGGACTAATTTAAAAAAAGGAGGTTCTTGCCGTAGAAAACATATTACGTGCAAATAAAAAACCGACCATATAATTCCTTTGTTGGAATTTCTTAATTATACCCATATCCATTTAATAAATTGGGAAAAGATAGAAATGAAATGTTGAACGCGTATTCAGCCAAGTAAACATCGTCAAAACTAAATTGCGAAACCAATTTCATATTAAAGGTTTGAACGCAATATTATGAATAGGTTTGCTTTTTGAAATGATTAGTTATTTAGTGTATACTTAGTACACTCTTTTTAATTTTGCAGATTTGGATGACGCCGTCATGGCAACTGTTGTTTTAATTAATTACCTTAAAAGTACTTATATTAAATTTAAAAAATCTGACAAATATGAGGAAACAAATAATGAAATTAATAAAATAATAATTAAAATAATTTATATTTAATAATTAATATACTTTTTAATATATTAACAACATTAAAATTCCCTTTAAAATTTATATAGTTAGCTTATTTTTAAGATTTTTATTTTTAAATTTTTAGCTTATTTTAGCTTAGTTTTTCCTTCAATCTAGCTTATGGTGACTCTGAAAATCTGGCAACACTGGCCAGCATACATATATTTTTGTGAGAAGAGAGCAGAGAGTAAAAGGCATTGGGCAGAAAGAGAAAGAGAGCAAGGGAAAAAGCGGCACATGTCATGCCTTTTTTGAAAATCGACCATCACCGTCGAGCGCTCGAAGCGGAATGATTTTGCCATCAGAAAATTTTTTCTCCCGACCCTAAAAGTAAAAACCCGAGCAAATACGAAGTTGATGGGGTTCTAATGTCAAAAAATAAGTGTGCACATTAACTTGTACCAGTTGTCCAGTCTATGTGTTGTATGGTTAGTGCTTCTACACTGTTTCAGCTAGAGACTTCAAATTTGTTTATTTAGATAGATATTATGGATACGCAGATTATGTAATTTACAGATTTTGGATGCCACGCCCCCTTCGCCCCCAATTTAAAAAAAACGCATTTCAAATACTAGAGACTTGCAATTTAGCATATAGATAGATTTAGATACTCTTAATCTATTTTGAAAATTTCATAAAGATAGTCCATGTAGAAATGGAGTTATGAGCGTCCAAAATTCAGCCCAACCCGCCTCCAAGCCACGATAGCAACTGCGCGGTTAGCAGAGCGCGCGCTCATAAGTGCGTAAAGAAGAAGAGTATCACTTTTTTGCAGGATTCAGGGGATCTCGTAGTCGAGCCGTCTCGACTAGAGCCTTCTTACTTGTTAAGGATTTTTATTATAAGAATCAAAAATAAGAATTGCGTCTTGCTTTTTATACCCTGAACCCATTGAAAATGGGAAATCAGGGTATAATGGTTTTGTTAAAAGTATGTAACAGGCAGAAGGAGGCGTGTCAGACCCCATAAAGTATATATATTCTTGATCAGCATAAAAAAATAAGTTGATCTAGCCCTGTCCGTCTGTCCGTCCGTCCGTCCGTCCGTCCGTCCGTCCGTCCGTCCGTATGTATGAACGCGTCGATTTCCGAAGATACAAAAGCTAGAGAGTTCATTCTTTTTGTGTTAGGTTCGTATATTGCACGCGCAGTACGAGTTTGTTTCAGAAATTCGATAACTTGTATATTTGCAAAGTTATCGATAAACGAACTTATCGGGAACCAGTTATAAAATTCTAGCTAATTCATCTTTAGAGTAAGAGTCTCCAAGTCTTCTTCATATATATAGATACTAATTTATTACAGTTTCGGTTTTTGTCAGATTTTGGATTCCGGTTCCCACTTCGCCCCACCACCCCCAAATGTGAAAAAAATGCATTTCAAATACTAGAGACATGCAGTTTGGTTTAGCATATAGATATGAATATCATAATCATAATCTGAAGAAATCAATACGATTGTCCATCTAGAAACAGAATTATTAATCATCAAAGTTTTCTCATCAAAACCCATGCGACGCAGCAACAAAGCAGCGAGACAGCAAGACGCTTGCAATGCTTACACACATGCATACACACATACATGCCTACAAGCGTAGATCAGCGTCTATGCGTGCAGAAACGAATCGAATAATTCTTGGAATATTATTCGTTCGAAGAAGGGCTCAGGGGATTTCGTAGTCGAGCAGTCTCGACTACAGCTTTCTTACTTGTTATTTTAAAAATCGAAATAAAAATCAAATTGAAATATCTTTTGATACAAAAGAGTTAGATCATGTATAGACTATATGTATATGTGATCTACGCATTAATACCTTTCAGATGAAATATAAAATGTATGTAAATACATATGTATTTGTATTTGTATGTATATTTATCTATTTAGGCAGTTGCCGAGGTCTTGTATTCAACCAGTAAAGTGTAGCCACAACAGAGTGAACGAGATGGAACTCAATAATAATCACTATATATAAATATATAAATATTTATATTTTTATTATATAAAACAAGTAAGAAAACTCTAGTCGAGAGTGCTCGACTAGATAATACCCTGAACCCAATGTTTATAAAATAAAATAATAATCTGTACTGTGATGGCAATCGCAAGTAACAGACTAACGTTTTACAGAACATTGAAGTTTCAGTGTTGGATACTGTCTAAAATCTGTTAAACATGTTCCTTTAGTTATTGCACCCACATAAATGAATGATAATCAATCAGACAATTACTGATAAGTGATTGTATGTTTAGATTTTCGCTGTGTGTAATTATTATACGCCTATTTATCACCATAGCTTGAGAATACAGATATTTTTAAAATCATTACTCAATAGTGATGATACTTTAACTTATGGATAAATCAGAAAGTATAGATAAGAATGTATGCATGTTACGTTCAAAATGTACATATGTACATGTATATATACATATGTGTGTATGCATTGCCAAAAAATAATAATAGATGGCGCTTATATTAGTTATATTAGTTTAAATTCTTAGACTAGTTTAAATGCTAGGCTAGTTTTGAATGTACATGTGTGCATACACATAGGAAAACTCTTACCGCAGATGCTTTAGTTTTTTGGGCAAACTTTCTGTTTATTATTTTCTGTTGACTTAACGGAATAAAATATAATTGAAACAAAAACACTTTCAGAAATTATGCTATTAAATATTTTTAATTAAAATATTAAAAAAAAAAACGCACTTATTCACAATTAGTTAAACTACCAACTGACTTTCAAAGGTATCTAATACAAAAGATTAAATAATAATAAAGAAAGAAATAATAAAAAAAAAATAAAATAAGAATAAGAAATCATGAAGGACTTAACTTAGGCGAGACTAGAACCTGCGACACCCCAACATTCATCGCATCTGCCTAGCCACCTACACCACGGCTCACTTAAACGGCATAGTAGCGAAAACGAATGAAATTCGCCATATACGAAAGAAACACTAAAGCAGTGGCTGAAAATACAAATACAATTCAAAGACAATTCTAACGCAATTCAAAAACAATTGTGATTCTTAGAATATACACGCATAGCAACATAGAAAACGGCCCAAGATTTTTTGTGTGTATATGTGCACACGCATACGAAAATTGATTTGCATTGCTCAACGTTGCTTGCATTTCCATTGTTATTTTAATTGTTTTAAAATTTTTTAAATATATAATGGAATGTAATGAGAGTTTCGGCATATGATCTACATATTCTATTTAATATTTAACGTTTTTTTTTTAGAAATCATAACTCTTTTACAATTAGCTTTACATGCACAAATATGTACATACATATGTATGTATGTATGTATGTAAGATTGCAGCCACACGCTGATCTACGCTTGCACACATATACATACATACATACATATGTATGTATGTGCGCCCGCAACGCGTCTTGCTGTGTCGCTGCCTTGCTTGCTGCGCCACATGGGTTTTGATGAG
Organism: Drosophila koepferae; assembly: GCA_030914345.1. Lineage (NCBI taxonomy): Eukaryota > Metazoa > Arthropoda > Insecta > Diptera > Drosophilidae > Drosophila > Drosophila koepferae. Next base: position 425,756 of record JAUESR010000064.1, read on the forward strand.
AAAACTTTATAGACTAATAATTCTGATTCTAGATGGGCAATCGTATTGATATGTTCAGATTAAGATTATGATATTCATATCTTTATGCCAAACCAAACAGCATGTCTCTAGTATTTGAAATGCATTTTTTACACATTTGGGGGTGTGGGGGCGAATTGGGCACCGGAATCCAAAATCTGACAAAAACCGAAATTGTATTAAATTAGTATCTATATATACGCAGAAGACTTGGAGTCTCTAACTCTAAAGATGAATTAGCTAGAATTTATAACTGGTCCCCGATAAATTCATTTATCGATAACTTTGCAAATATACAAGTTATCGAATTTCTGAAACAAACTCGTACTGCGCGTGCAATATACGAACCTAACACAAAAAGAATGAACTCTCTAGCTTTTGTATCTTCGGAAATCGACGCGTTCAAACATACGGACAGACGGACAGACAGACAGACGGACATGGCTATATCAACTTTTCTCGTCACCCTGATCAAGAATATATATACTTTATGGGGTCTGCCACGCCTCCTTCTGCCTGTTACATACTTTTAACAAAACCATTATACCCTGATTTCCCATTTTCAATGGGTTCAGGGTATAATTATGCAAAAGACAACATAACTATAGGGAATTACACGTTCAAATTCCAATATAATAATGAAATTTCAAACGAACCCCCTTACCCCCCAACAGAATTCGAGTACGACTTATTTTCGTACGAAATAAACAATAATATCGAATATCGAATACAGACTGGATCATTTAAATCCAGAAGAAACAAATAAATTAAAGAAATTACTTCACGACTATAGTGACATCCAGTACAGAAAGGGTGAAAATTTGACCTTTACTAGTACCATCAAACATAAAATAATAACCAAACATGAGGACCCCATCTATAAATACCCTTATAGACATCCTCAAATTCTTGACCAAGAAGTCAACAAACAAATTAACGAAATGTTAGAACAGGGAATAATTAGAAAATCTAACTCACCCTATTGTTCACCCATATGGATCGTACCTAAAAAAGAGGACGCTTTCAAAGAAAAACAAGTAAGAAGGCTGTAGTCGAGACGGCTCGACTACGAGATCCCCTGAACCCTGCCAAAAAGTGATACTCTTCTTATTTACGCACTTATGAGCGCGCGCTCTGCTAACTGCGCAGTTGCTGCCGTGGCTTGGGGGTGGGTTGGGCTGAACTTTGGACGCTTATAACTCCATTTATAGATGGACGATCTTCAGGAAACTTTCGGAATATATTAAGAGTATCTAAATGTACCTATTTGCCAAATTGCAAGTCTCTAGTATTTGAAATGCGTTTTTTTCAAATTGAGGGCGAAGGGGGCGTGGCATCCAAAATCTGAAAATTACATAATCTGCGTATTCATAATATCTATCTAAAAATATTAATTTATAGTCTCTAACTAAAACGGTGTAGAAGTTACGCCCAAAAAACCTTAAAAATGTAAACGAATTTTCAATTTTTTATCGATAATTTGGAAATGTGAGGAGTTATCGAAAAAACAAAACAAACTCGTACTGCGTAGCTAACATACGAGTATTCATGTAAAATTTCAGCTCTCTAGCTTTTGTAGTTTCCGAAATCTCGACGTTCATACAGACGGACAGACGGACAGACGGACAGACGGACGGACGGACGGACGGACGGACAGACGGACAGGGCTAGATCAACTTATTTTTCGATGCTGATCAAGAATATATATACTTTATGGGGTCTGCGACTTCTCCTTCTGCCTGTTACATACATTTTCACAAAACTATTATACCCTGAATTCCCATTTTCAATGGGTTCAGGGTATAAAAATACCGCTTAGTTATCGACTATCGTTGACTTAATGAAGTCACAATAGACGATAAATACCCAATACCTATAATGGACGAAATCCTTGATAAATTATTCAAATGCCAATACTTTACAACTATCGATCTAGCAAAGGGCTTCCATCAAATCCAAATGGACCCTCAATCAATCGCAAAAACTGCATTCTCAACAAAACAAGGACATTACGAATTCACTCGGATGCCTTTCGGACTTAAAAATGCCCCTGCAACCTTTCAAAGATGCATGAATAACCTTTTAGAAGATTTAATTTTCAAAGACTGCTTAGTCTACCTCGACGACATAATCATATTCTCAACCTCACTAGATGAACACTTAACTTCCATAAAAAAGGTATTTGACAGATTACGCAAAGCCAATCTAAAATTACAATTAGATAAATGTGAATTTCTAAAAAGAGAGACACAATTCCTAGGACATATAATAACTACAGAAGGAATCAAACCTAACCCCGATAAAGTAGCAGCTATAATAAATTTTCCAATTCCTAAGACACCTAAAGAAATCAAATCTTTCTTAGGCCTTTGCGGATTTTATCGCAAATTTATCCCAAATTTTGCCAAAATAGCAAAACCATTGACTCTAGGATTAAAAAAAGATTCCAAAATTGATATAACCAACCCAGATTTCATATCAGCCTTCAATAAAATGAAAGTACTTATAACAAATGACCCAATATTAATTTACCCAGATTTCAATAAAACTTTCTCTATAACTACAGACGCAAGTAATGTAGCTATAGGAGCAGTCCTCTCACAGGACCACAAACCAATATGTTTCGCAAGTAGAACCCTAAATGATCACGAACTTAATTATTCAGCAATAGAGAAGGAACTATTAGCTATCGTATGGGCTACCAAATATTTCAGGCCATATCTCTTCGGTCGAAAATTTCAAATCCTTAGCGATCATAAACCACTAGTATGGTTACACAATATAAAGGAACCAAATATGAAGTTACAAAGATGGAAGATTAAGTTAAACGAATACGACTATAGTATTAAATATTTACCAGGAAAAGAAAACTACGTAGCAGATGCCCTTTCTAGAATTAAACTAGAAGAAAATCTCTTAGGAGAAGAAATCAGTAGCTCCCGAGCAACCATTCATAGTGCTCAGGAAGACAATCAAAACTTAATACCAATTTCAGAAAGACCTCTGAATTTATATAATAGACAAATTGAATTCATAAAAGGCGACAAGGAACAAATAGACATCGTACACTATTTCCACAAAACAAAAATAAAAACAAGTAAGAAGGCTCTAGTCGAGACGGCTCGACTACGAGATCCCCTGAACCCTGCAAAAAAGTGATACTCTTCTTCATTACACACTTTTGAGCGCGCGCTTTGCTAACCGCGCAGTTGCTGTCGTGGCTTGGAGGCGGGTTGGGCTGAAATTTGGACGCTCATAACTCCATTTCTAGATGGACTATTTTTATGAAATTTTTAAAGTAGATTAAGAGTATCTAAATCTATCTATATGCCAAATTGCAAGTCTCTAGTATTTGAAATGCGTTTTTTTTTAATTGGGGGCGAAGGGGGTGTGGCATTTAAAATCTGTAAATTACATAATCTGCGTATCCATAATATCTATCTAAATAAACAAATAAACAAATGAAGTCTCTAGCTGACACAGTGTAGAAGTTATGCCCAAAAAACCTAAAAAATGGAAACGAATTTTCGAATTTTTTATCGATAATTTGAAAATGGGATGAGTTATCGAAAAAACAAAATAAACTCGTACTGCGTAGCTAACATACGCATGTTCATGTGAAATTTCAGCTCTCTAGCTTTTGTAGTTTCCGAAATCTCGACGTTCATACGGACGGACAGACGGACAGACGGACGGACGGACAGACGGACAGACGGACGGACGGACAGACGGACAGGGCTAGATCAACTTTTCTCGTCACCCTGATCAAGAATATATATACTTTATGGGGTCTGCCACGCCTCCTTCTGCCTGTTACATACTTTTAACAAAACCATTATACCCTGATTTCCCATTTTCAATGGGTTCAGGGTATAAAAAGAGAAAGAAATAATAAAAATAAAATTAAAAATAAGAAATTATGAAGGCCTGGCTTAGCGAGACTAGAACCTGCGACACCCTAACATTTATTGCATCTGCCTAGCCATCTACACCACGGCTCACTTAAGCGGCAGAGTAGCGAAAACGAATGAAATTCGCCATATACGAAAGAAACACTAAAGCAGTGGCTGAAAATACAAATACAATTCAAAGACAATTCTAACGCAATTCAAAAACAATTGTGATTTTTAGAATATACACGCATAGCAACATAGAAAACGGCCAAGATTTTTTGTGTGTATATGTGCACACGCATACGAAAATTGATTTGCATTACTCAACGTTGCTTGCATTTCCATTGTTATTTTAATTGTTTTAAAATTTTTTAAATATATAATGGAATGTAATGAGAGTTTCGGCATATGATCTACATATTCTATTTAATATTTAACGTTTTTTTTTTTAGAAATCATAACTCTTTTACAATTAGCTTTACATGCACAAATATGTACATACATACATATGTACATACATATGTACGATTGCAGCCACACGCTGATCTAAGCTTGTACACATATACATACATACATATGTATGTATGTACGCCTGCAATCACAGCAAGACGCATTGCAGGCGCTGCCTTGCTTGCTGCGCCACATGGGTTTTAATGAGAAAACTTTATAGACTAATAATTCTGTTTCTAGATGGACAATCGTATTGATATGTTCAGATTAAGATTATGATATTCATATCTATAAACCAAACTGCACGTCTCTAGTATTTGAAATGCATTTTTTACACATTTGGGGTGTGGGGGCGAATTGGAGACCGGAATCCAAAATCTGACAACATTGTATTAAATTAGTATCTATATATATGCAGAAGACTTGGAGACTCTAACTCTAAAGATGAATTAGCTAGAATTTTATAACTGGTTCCCGATAAATTCATTTATCGATCACTTTGGAAATATACAGGTTATCGAATTTCTGAAACAAACTCGTACTGCGCGCGCAATATATGTACAAGTAAGAAGGCTCTAGTCGAGACGGCTCGACTACGAGATCCCCTGAACCCTGCAAAAAAGTCATGCCAAATTGCAAGTCTCTAGTATTTGAAATGCGTTTTTTTTAATTGAGGGCGAAGGGGCGTGGTATTCAAAATCTGTAAGTTACATAATCTGCGTATCCATAATATCTATCTAATTAAACAAATTTAAAGTCTCTAGTACTCAGCGCAACTGATTTCTTCTGTTTCGATGTCCATGAAAAACCCGAACCTCCCCATATGAAGGCGTATCCAGTGAAGGACTTCCTATCAGTTGAGTCGCCTGCCCAATCTGCATCTGCAAAGCCAGCAATCTCCTTTCCGGTCTTCTCGTAGACTATCGACAGATCTGCTGTTGTGTGCAGATACCTCAGGACATGCTTTGCTGCTTCAAGATGTTCGCTATGTGGATTCGAATTCCTTTGTGAGAGCTTGCACACTGAGTGCAAAATATCTGGTCGTGACCATAGCGCAATATACATTAACGAGCCAATCACAGACTGATATTCAGTCATGTCAACGCGCTTACATGACTCTTTCTCACAGTTTACTTGAAAATTAGCTTCCACGGGAGTTGACGCAGTGCGGCAGTTGGTCATGCCCATCTCATTAAGCAGACCCTTTATATGCTTCCTTTGGCTCACGCGAATCGCACCAGTCCTTCCTTCCCGTTGGATTTCAAGGCCCAAGAAGTTTGTTACTTGGCCCTTATCTACTATCTGAAATTCAGAAGAAATAGCCGTTTTAGTAGCACCCATGTTTGAACATGCCAGTAGCATATCATCAACATATACTGCAATTAGGTTAATCGTCTGGTCATCTGAGCACTTGATATACACGCATGGCTCGCTCTCGCATGCCCTGTATCCCATCTTGGTTAGAACGCCATCTATTATTATTATCAGTGCGTTGTACTCTTCCTGCATTGCTGCTTTCCATTCCTCTGCTTGTGGACTCGATTGTACTTGCTGTACAGTAACGGGAACTTCAATGTTATTGCTTAACATTACTTTTGCCACATTGTACTGCTTAGTTGGCCGTCCCTTCAAGCCCGTTCTAATTATTTTAGGCCTGCCTGGCCCTCCCCTTGGCTGTTCAGCTACGTCAACATCATCGTCAGACTGATCTTCAGTATCGCAATGATGTTCCTGTATATCTTCATGATCGGCATCATCTTTGGACATTATGGTAACACTAGGCTTCTCGGTTGACTCAGATACGCTGTCCTCAATGAAATATACGTCCCTGCTGATCTTCACGTCACCTGTCTTCTTGTCGTACAGTCGATATGCTTTTGAAGACTCTGAGTATCCGACCATAACATACTCTTTTCCCTTCTCCTGGAACTTCTTCTTTTGACCCTTTTCCAGTGCAATTGCTGTGCATCCAAACACTCTCAAGTGCTTGACAACTGGCTTGATTCCTGTAAATGCCTCAAAAGGCGTTTTGCCATCCACAGCATTCGTTGGTGATCGATTTCTTAGGTATTTAGCACACGCAACTGCCTCCGCCCAGAAACTTTCGTTTAATGCTGCACTATTCAGCATTACTCTTGCCATCTCAACCAGTGTCCGATTACAGCGCTCAGCAACACCATTTTGCTGCGGGGTGTACGGTGCAGTCAGCTGTCTTTTGATACCAGTCATCTTGAGATATTCGTCAAAGTCTTTATTGACATATTCGGTGCCATTATCAGTTCTAATGATTTTTACTTTCAGACCTTTCTGACGCTCTAACATCGTTGCATGTTCTTTAAATATTTTTGTCACCTCTGACTTCTGTTTCATAAAGTAAACATGGATGTAACGGCTTTTATCGTCAATCATCGTAAGAAAGTATCGTATCTGTGTATCAACTCCAGAATCTCTTTTGATCTATTTGTTGAATCTTCAAATGGTCTCGCATGACATTTATTCTTTAAGCAATTTATGCAATCAAAATGTTCTATGGCAGAGCTTACTGCCAATCCATGCACCATTTCTTTACTTTTCAGTTCACGAAGACTCTGCATATTTAAATGGCCGTATCGTGCATGCCATTTCTGGATGTCATAATTCTTCGATAAGCACAACTTTTCATTATTCTTTGTTTCACACAGAAACAGACCGCTGATTCTTTTGGCTTTTAATATAAGTATATTCTTATTATCAAAAACTTTGCAAAAACCTGAATTAAATTCAACTGAACATCCGTTGGCAACTGCCTTTCCAACTGATATGAAATTGCATTGCAGCCCTGGTACAAATAACACGTCTTTTAAAGCAATTTCAAAGCCACACATGCTGTTGATAATTACTGTGCCTTTGCTGCAAGCCGTCGCAAAATTATTTCCAGCTAATTCGATACTTTCATTGTGTTGCTCAAAATGATTGAATAAATCACGACGTGCACACATATGCGATGTTGCCCCACTATCGATAACCCAAGTATCGTCACTCATACGATAGTTTCCCATCATGCCTGCAAACGATCGTTGATTTGAATGCGCATCTCTATTTTTTCCATTCGCGCTTTCGCTCTTTTCGTTACTTTTCCCGCGTCGTTCTTTGTCGAATTTTCCATTTGCTTCTTTCGTCGTACAGTTTGCTGCATAATGAACTTGCTGACCACACTTATAGCATTTGAAATTACGGCGCCTGTCTGTCGTCTCATCTTTTCCTCGTCTTTTGCCTTCTTGTCCCGTCTGCTTCGCCGAAAATGATTGCGTTGCTTCTCTTTGATCGTTGATTTTTCGCCTCTCAACCTCTTCTGTTAACTTTCATTTTATGCCGCTAAAGCTCGGCAACTCATCCCGAGCCTCTAAAGCAACAACAAAATTTTCAAACGATGACGGTAGACTTGAAAGTAGCATGATGACGATCAGCTCTTCCTGTAACGTTATACCAATTGCTGATAGATTTTCAACAATATTTGAAAACTCCATGATATGCGTTTGCAAATTATCCCCTTCTGCCATTCTCTTGTTTAAAAACTGTTTAAACAATGTTACCCTGCGCACAGGTCCAGACGAGCGATGTAACTTTGCCAGTTCGTTCTACACATCTTTTGCGTAAGTGCATCTCTTCACATAGTTTACTTGAGACGGACTCATCGACAAAATTAACACTGACTTAGCTTTGTCGTTTTCACGCTTCCATATCTTGAACGCTTCACTTGTCTCATCTTCTGGCTTCATAAACTCATTAGAAACCACGGTCCACAAATTTTGATGAACCAAAACACTTTCTACCATGATACTCCAAACATCATAGTTGGTATCATCCAGTTTTTCTATATTGTACATAGAACTCATTTTCAGTGTTTTCACTTTTCTGCTTGCAATGTCCGTTATGCACAGAAACTTCTAGAGCGTCACTTTTTCACTCTATTCTTTGCACTATTTCTTAGTGCGCGAGCTTAAGCCCTGAGCCCATAACCTGTTGGCGTGTGATGATAGACTGACTTTATTAACATAGATCAGTATGTACTTAACAGCTATCACTAACCATACAACACATAGACTGGACAACTAGAACAAACTTTTTTCACGCACAGAAATATGAGCGAATTGCCGCACAACTTCGTATTTCTTCGGTTTGGGCAATTCGAGCTCGAGCACACTGCGCTGCCAGCGGTCGACCAGGATGGTCATTTTTTCATATGAGCATTTTCTATGCGCTATTTTACTTTACTATTCATCTCTCTTTTTGCTCTCTCTATCTCACTCTCGCGAGTGGCGATTCGCGACGATCCCGTCTGCCATTCTTAGTAAGAGTATTCCGAACTCTTAAACGGCTTTGCCATGCTCATGCAAAATTTTAGTGTTTTCGTAAAGATTTTTGGGAAGGGTATGAAAGCGCTGATGTGCATAAGCATTACTTTTTCGCGATGAGCATGCACACACACATTTACTGTGTCTTGCTACATGTATGAGCATTTATGTGACAGTGTGCGAAACTTTTGCTGCCTGTAGCAATTGTAGGGCCCAACATTTGCAGTTTATTGTTCTTGTGGACCTCGGGCCTTAGAATTGTGGGAACGGTCTTAGATTTGTTCGACCTTGTAGACTGCCAAATCTACTTCCCCCATGCATATATCATATATGTTTATATGCATACATATGTATTTATTCTTATACATGTTTAATAAATAATAATTACTATAATTAATTTAGTAACATAGCCCCAACATTTTTTGAACGGGTTATAAACGATTTAAGTGGATCTGGAAATTTATATGTACTGACAAATGTCAGAATACACCATGTACTCATTATTGCCAAAATGACTGCTGCAAGCCGTAAAGGCTCATTTGACAGTCACTCTACAATTCAAACCATACAAAATAGACAAGTGTTGGGCCCTGCAATTGCTACAGGCAGCAAAAGTTTCGCACACTGTCACATAAATGCTCATACATGTAGCAAGACACAGTAAATGTGTGTGTGCATGCTCATCGCGAAAAAGTAATGCTTATGCACATCAGCGCTTTCATACCCTTCCCAAAAATCTTTACGAAAACACTAAAATTTTGCATGAGCATGGCAAAGCCGTTTAAGAGTTCGGCATACTCTTACTAAGAATGGCAGACGGGATCGTCGCGAATCGCCACTCGCGAGAGTGAGATAGAGAGAGCAAAAAGAGAGATGGATAGTAAAGTAAAATAGCGCATAGAAAATGCTCATATGAAAAAATGACCATCCTGGTCGACCGCTGGCAGCGCAGTGTGCTCGAGCTCGAATTGCCCAAGCCGAAGAAATATGAAGTTGTGCGGCAATTCGCTCATATTTTTGTGCGTGAAAAAAGTTTGTTCTAGTTGTCCAGTCTATGTGTTGTATGGTTGGTGTTATTATGAAATTAAACCATTGATGTTTTACAAAATATCGATGCATCGCTCAACATCGGTATCAGCTAAAACATCGAAAAACATCGGAAAAATCAGTAAAAAAAAAACATCGATGCTCGATGCATCGATGATTTTTTACATCACTAGTAGCTGCAATCGTACATATGTATGTACATATTTGTGCATGTAAAGCTAATTGTATAAGAGTTATGATTTCTAAAAAAAACCTAAAATGTTAAATAGAATATGTAGATCATATGCTGAAACTCTCATTACATTCCATTATATATTTTTAGAATTTTAAAACAATTAAAATAACAATGGAAATGCAAGCAACGTTGAGTAATGCAAATCAATTTTCGTATGCGTGTGCACATATACACACAAAAAATCTTGGGCCGTTTTCTATGTTGCTATGCGTGTATATTAGGGTTGTTGATAATATATCAAAATATCAATATATCGATATTTTTATATAAAAAAAATATATTTATATCGTGATATTTTTTTTGCCCAAATATCGAATATTTTTGCGATATATTTGATATATCGTTGGTCACACAAACTGTGAGACATTCTGAATCAAAATGGTTAAAACGAATTATTCAGATTTCAAAAATGGAATTTTTTGGAATAGCCAAAAGCCGACTATGCCTGTACTTGCAAAAATAGCATTACGATGCCTAACCACCCCTGGCAGCTCAATGCCGTCAGAGAGACTTGCTTCGGCAATCAAATGCGTCGTTTGCAACTCCAGAAGTCATATGACAGATTGTCATATAACGGAACGCGTTTTTTTGAAATCTCTTAGTACCGAATATTGGTCTCTATAATAAAAAAAAATATTCTTATTATTCTTGTTTTTTTTTTTTTTTTTTTTTTTTTTTTTTTTTTTTTTTGGGTCGCATTTTAAATTTATTGTTGGACAAAATTTGTAAAATATCAAAAAATATCGATATATCGATATTTTTAAAGTTGAATATCAAATATCATTTTGATATTTTTTCAAAACTAAAAATATCATCGATACGATATTTTAAAAATATTCAACAACCCTAGTGTATATTCTAAGAATCACAATTGTTATACCCTGAGCCCATTGAAAATGGGAAATCAGGGTATAATGGTTTTGTTAAATGTATGTAACAGGCAGAAGGAGGCGTGGCAGACCCCATAAAGTATATATATTCTTGATCAGCATAAAAAAATAAGTTGATCTAGCTCTGTCCGTCTGTCCGTCCGTCCGTCCGTCCGTCCGTCCGTCCGTCCGTCCGTCCGTATGTATGAACGCGTCGATTTCCGAAGATACAAAAGCTAGAGAGTTCATTCTTTTTGTGTTAGGTTCGTATATTGCACGCGCAGTACGAGTTTGTTTCAGAAATTCGATAACTTGTATATTTGCAAAGTTATCGATAAACGAACTTATCGGGAACCTGTTATAAAATTCTAGCTAATTCATTTTTGGAGTTAGAGTCTCCAAGTCTTCTGCATATATATAGATACTAATTTATTACAATTTCGGTTTTTGTCAGATTTTGGATTCAAGTCCCCACTTCGCCCCACCACCCCCAAATGTGAAAAAAATGCATTTCAAATACTAGAGACATGCAGTTTGGTTTTGCATATAGATATGAATATCATAATCATAATCTGAAGAAATCAATACGATTGTCCATCTAGAAATAGAATTATTAATCATCAAAGTTTTCTCATCAAAACCCATGCGACGCAGCAACAAAGGCAGCGAGACAGCAAGACGCTTGCAATGCTTGCACACATGCATACACACATACATGCCTACAAGCGTAGATCAGCGTCTATGCGTGCAGAAACGAATCGAATAATTCTTGGAATATTATTCGTTCGAAGAAGGGCTCAGGGGATTTCGTAGTCGAGCAGTCTCGACTCCAGCTTTCTTACTTGTTTTTGAATTGCGTTAGAATTGTCTTTGAATTGTTTCTTTCGTATATGGCGAATTTAATTCGTTTTCGCTACTCCGCCGTTTAAGTGAGCCGTGGTGTGGATGGCTAGACAGATGCAACGAATGTTAGGATGTCGCAGGTTCTAGTATCGCCTAAGCCCTTCATAATCTCTTATTCTTATTTTTAATTTTTTTTTATTTTTTTTATTATTTCTTTCTTTATTATTATTTATTCTTTTGTATTTGATACCTTTGAAAGTCAGTTGGTAGTTTGACTAATTGTGAATAAGTGCGTTTTTTTTTAATTTCAAATATTTAATAGCATCATTTCTGAAAATGTTTTTGCTTCAATTATATTTTATTCCGTTAAGTCAACAGAAGACAAGTAAGAAGGCTGTAGTCGAGGCGGCTCGACTACGAGATCCCCTGAACCCTGCCAAAAAGTGATACTCTTCTTCTCAACGCACTTATGAGCGCGCGCTCTGCTAACCGCGCAGTTCCTGTCGTGGCTTGGGGGTGGGTTGGGCTGAACTTTGGACGCTCATTTCTAGATCGACTATCTTTATGAAATTTTCAGAGTAGATTAAGAGTATCTAAATCTATTGATATGCCAAATTGCAAGTCTCTAGTATTTGAAATGCGTTTTTTTTTAAATTGGGGGCGAAGGGGGCGTGCCATTAAAAAAATTGTAAATAACATAACCTGCGTATCCCTAATATCTATCTAAATAAACAAATTTGAAGTCTCTAGCTGAAACAGTGTAGAAGTTATGCCCAAAAAACCTAAAAAATGTAAACGAATTTTCGAATTTGAAAATGGGATGAGTTATCGAAAAAACAAAACAAACTCGTACTGCGTAGCTAACAAACGAGTATGCATGTAAAATTTCAGCTCTCTAGCTTTTGTAGTTTCCGAAATCTCGACGTTCATACAGACGGACGGACGGACAGACGGACAGGGCTAGATCAACTTATTTTTTTATGCTGATCAAGAATATATATACTTTATGGGGTCTGCGACGTCTCCTTCTGCCTGTTACATACATTTTCACAAAACCATTATACCCTGGAATTCCCATTTTCAATCGCAAATTCGATTCCATTTTTTAGGTTTTTTTGGCATAACTAATAAGTGCGTAAAGAAGAAGAGTAACACTTTTTTGCTGGGTTCAGGGGATCTCGTAGTCGAGCCGTCTCGACTAGAGCCTTCTTACTTGTTTATACCCTGATAACCCATTGAAAATGGGAAATCAGGGTATAATGGTTTTGTTAAAAGTATGTAACAGGCAGAAGGAGGCGTGGCGGACCCCATAAAGTATATATATTCTTGATCAGGGTGACGAGAAAAGTTGATCTAGCCCTGTCCGTCTGTCCGTCCGTCCGCCTGTCCGTCTGTCCGTCCGTCCGACCGTCCGTCCGTCCGTATGAACGTCGAGATTTCGGAAACTACAAAAGCTAGAGAGCTGAAATTTTACATGAACATGCGTATGTTAGGTACGCAGTACGAGTTTGTTTTGTTTTTTCGATAACTCATCACATTTACAAGTGTATTTAGAGAATGTAGGCGAAGAGAGACTAAATAGGAGAATATGGCCGATTGAGACACCGAGTGAGCAGAGGAAGATCATTGGCATCATACAATCGCTTGGCATTCCAATATGATCCCACTGCGAACTACAGTGACGATGACAAGCTAGATATTTGACCAAAGAGTTCAAAAGAGAGACGGCTGGATTATGCTGCGCAAGAGGAAAAGTCAAACTGGATCCATTACTTACACCACCACAGCCACTGAAATCTTAGATTGAAGGAACTGATCCCGATTTCAACAATTTTCTTCAACGTATCCTTGAATACAATAACTGCTTCCGCATGACTTCTTTTGGAGCTAATATCATTCGCGAAGGCGGCTTCATGCCAACTTGCAAGGTAAAAGATACAACTCACACCAATCAATCACACCAACACAATCAATTGCAACACATAACAACTAACATACACCACACACTACACCATCACACGATCAGAAGTCACACCGTACTCTTCTAAAGTAAATAAATAAATTATTTTATCTTAATTGTTTGCCATCACAGATACAAGGACAAATATATCATTTGCATGGTTCAATGGTGCCAACACCAGATGAACCGCATCAATTTCTGCAAATATATTTCATTTCGTCAATGGTGGATCAGTTGAATGTGCGGTGCAATATACAGGAAACACAACAGTTAAAGAGACGAATTATTGAACAATTGCAATGGGAATTCAGGGTATAATGGTTTTGTGAAACTGTATGTAACAGTCAGAAGGAGACGTCGCAGACCCCATAAAGTATATATATTCTTGATCAGCATGAAAAAATAAGTTGATCTAGCCCTGTCCGTCTGTCCGTCCGTCCGTCCGTATGAACGTCGAGATTTCGGAAACTACAAAAGCTAGAGAGCTGAAATTTCACATGAACATGCGTATGTTAGCTATGCAGTACGAGTTCATTTTGTTTTTTCGATAGCTCATCCCATTTCCAAATTATCGATAAAAAATTCGAAAATTCGTTTCCATTTTTTAGGTTTTTTTGGCATAACTTCTACACCGTTTTAGCTAGATACTTCAAATTTATTTAGATAGATATTATGAATACGCAGATTATGTAATTTTCAGATTTTGGATGCCACGCCCCCTTCGCCCCCCAATTTGAAAAAAACGCATTTCAAATACTAGAGACTTGCAATTTGGCAAATAGATACATTTAGACACTCCTAATCTACTTTGAAAATTTCATTAAGATCGTCCATCTAGAAATGGAGTTATAAGCGTCCAAAATTCAGAATTCATTCAGATGGTAATGTTCAGGATATTGGACGCCGGACGATTCTCCCATCATCTTATATCGGAAGCCCACGTCACGTGCACGAATACGCTCAAGACGCTATGACGTACGTGCGAAATTATGGAACTCCGGATTTATTTATTACGTTCACATGTAATCCGAAGTGGAGGGAAATTGAACGTGAGTTGGACCCGGGCCAAAAACCGCAAGATCGCCATGACATAATCGCCAGAGTATTTAAGCAAAAACTCAAAGTTATGATGGATGTTCTTACCAAGTATCAAGTTTTTGGCGGCACACGTTGTTATATGTACTCGGTGGAATGGCAGAAGCGTTGTCTACCGCATGCTCATATCCTAATTTAGTTACTGAACAAATTACATTCAAATGAAGTGGATGACATCATATCAGCAGAAATTCCTGATCAAGTCACTGATCCCCATCTACACGACATTGTGACGAAACAAATATTTGTGCAAGTACATCACAAAAGGCAGCGACATGGCTGTGTTATGGTATTGCGTCAGAAAATGCGAATGACGAAATTAGCAACTTCCAAATGGGCAGATATGTCAGTACTAATGAAGCACTGTGGCGATTATTATACCCTGAACCCATTGAAAATGGGAAATCAGGGTATAATGGTTTTGTTAAAAGTATGTAACAGGCAGAAGGAGGCGTGTCAGACCCCATAAAGTATATATATTCTTGATCAGGGTGACGAGAAAAGTTGATCTAGCCCTGTCCGTCTGTCCGTCCGTCCGTCTGTCCGTCTGTCCGTCTGTCCGTCTGTCCGTCCGTCCGTCTGTCCGTCTGTCCGTCTGTCCGTCCGTCCGTCCGTCCGTCCGTATGAACGTCGAGATTTCGGAAACTACAAAAGCTAGAGAGCTGAAATTTCACATGAACATGCGTATGTTAGCTACGCAGTACGAGTTTATTTTGTTTTTTCGATAACTCATCCCATTTTTCCATTTCCATTTTTTAGGTTTTTTGGGCATAACTTCTACACAGTTTCAGCTAGAGACTTCAAATTTGTTTATTTAGATAGATATTATGGATACGCAGATTATGTAACTTACAGATTTTGGATGTCACGCCCCCTTCGCCCCAATTAAAAAAAAAACGCATTTCAAATACTAGAGACTTGCAATTTGGCATATCAATAGATTTAGATACTCTTAATCTAGTTTGAAAATTTCATAAAGATAGTCCATCTAGAAATGGAGTTATGAGCGTCCAAAATTCAGCCCAACCCGCCTCCAAGCCACGACAGCAACTGCGCGGTTAGCAAAGCGCGCGCTCAAAAGTGCGTAAAGAAGAAGAGTATCACTTTTTTGCAGGGTTCAGGGGATCTCGTAGTCGAGCCGTCTCGACTAGAGCCAACTTACTTGTTCTCATTTAAAATTCATGAAAGATATCCCACAGTTGTACATTTAGCAGTGCATTTGGAAAATAGACAATGAGTTTACTTCACTGAGGATATTGCGGCACAACGAGCTGAGAGACCACCGTCGACAACATTGACTAGCTTATTTGCAATGTGTTAAGCAGATCCATTCGCAGCGACGCTGATGTACGTTGAAATGCCCAAGTATTACACTTGGAATCAATCAACAAAGAAATTCCAACGTCGCAAACAAGGAACCCCAGTTCCAGATTGGCCACAGGTATTTTCCACTGATGCGCTAGGTCGCATGTATACTGTTCATCCTAGAAATGATGAATGTTTTTATTTGCGACTGCTGTTAGTAAATGTACGTGGACCAAAATCATTTCCGTATTTGAAGACTGTAAATGGCCACCAATGCCAAACATATCGAGAAGCATGTCAACTATTGGGTTTGCTGGAGAACGATTCTCATTGGGATTTAACACTTGCGGATTCAGTTGTTTCATCAAATGCGTACTAAATACGAACGCTGTTCGTAATTAACATGTTTCCCTTCACAACCAATTCAGTTATGGAACAAATACAAAGACGACATATGTGAAGATATCTTGCATCACTTGCGCATTCAAACGAATAATCCCGACATGCAAATAACCGATGAAATCTACAATGAAGGATTGATTCTGATTGAGGATAATAAATAAGCTACTGATTGAAGTAGGAATGATTGCGCCAAATCGATCGATACACGATGCACTTAACCAAGAATTAAATCGAGAGCTGCAATACAATGTTGATACATTGCAGGAATTCGTTCAAAATAATGTGCCGTTTCTGAATGAACAGCACGAAACATTATGCAAACATTAATGCAAGCGATAGATAATAATACCGGTGGTATATTCTTCCTGGACGTATCTAGAGGAACAGGGAAAACATTTATCATCATTTCATTCATTTTGGCCACTATTCGATCAAGATGTGACATAGCTTTGGCGTTAGCATCATCTGGAATTGCGGCGACTCTTCTAGATGGCGGTCGTACTGCACATTCTGCACTTAAGTTGCCACTCAATTTAAACACAATCGATACTCCAACATGCAATATTTCCCGATCCAGTGCAATGGGAAAATTGTTGTTTGGGATGAGTGCACAATGGCACATAAGAAGTCACTTGAAGCACTTAACTTCACATTGAAGGATCTTCGGCGAAATAACAACATCTTTAGTAATTTGATTATATTGTAGACTCTCAATTAGCTCTTATTGAAAATGTTTTCCCAAACATTAGTGAGAATTATCAGAATTATGCTTGGTTAAGTCAACGAGCAATTCTCGCCGCTAAGAATAATGATGTACACGCACTGAATTTCACAATTCAATAAAAAATCGATGGCGATTTGGTGACATACAAATCCGTTGATTCCATAACAAATACCGATGATGTAGTAAATTATCCAACGGAGTTTTTGAACTCTGTGGAGTTACCAGGATTTCCACCACATAACTTGGTTCAGTTATTATTGTTGAAGAATGATCTCGAACAAAACTCATCATCATTATCATCTTTGTAGAAATAAGCATTTAATGTAACTGTAAAATCAGTCGTTGGCTGTTCAAGCATTTTCAATAGAAAAGAAAACGAATGTTCAGGATTGTGTACATACATAACATACATAACATACATATATACATACATACATACAGAAAAGCAAGCGTAAAAGCATACGAAAGGAGACATCCAGAACATTCTATATGTAAGAGAAGTAGCGTAGGAAGAAGACATCGAGAACATTCGATATGTAAGAAGGAAGTATAAAAGCATGCTGCACATTGAGTATTGTATCATTGTATCATTTGTGTTGTGCAAGATCAGTTATGAAAGGTCGACTCAGTTAAGTTGAAGAAGTCGCGTTGTGTACTTGCTACTTATAATTTAGTTTTGATTTTATTGAATAAACTTATGTGCACCTACATTTACAAAACTGCGTTTTGATTTATTTCAAAAAGGAAAAACCTCAACAATTATGATATTGCGTAATTTGAATCTACCGCGACTTTGCAACGGTACTCGGCTTGCAGTGAAAAGACTTATGCCGAATTTGATTGAGGGAACCATTATTCACGGAAAGTACGCAGGTGAAAATGTATTTCTCGAATTCCCATGATTCCGAGTGATCTTCCGTTTGACTTCAAACGTTTGCAATATACGTTGCGTGTTCACGAGTTTGGAAACCATCCATGTAAGAAGGCTCTAGTCGACTACGAGATACCCTGAACCCTGCAAAAAAGGTGATACTCTTTTTTACGCACTTATGAGCGCGCGCTCTGCTAACCGCGCAGTTGCTGCCGTGGCTTGGGGCTGGGTTGGGCTAAACTTTGGACGCTTATAACTCCATTTCTAGATGGACTATCTTAAAGAAACTTTCGGAATATATTAATAGCATCCAAATGTATCTATTTGTCAAATTTCAAGTCAAATTGGGGGCGAAGGGGGCG